>VYXF01007953.1:598444-611223 GCA_013397295.1 Polioptila caerulea
ATGGCAGAGGTGATGGGGATGGCAGAGGTGATGGGGATGGCAGAGGTGATGGGGATGGCAGAGGTGATGGGGATGGCAGAGGCGATGGGGTTTGCAGAGGTGATGGGGAGTGCAGAGGTGATGGGGTTGGCAGAGGCAATGGGGATGGCAGAGGTGGCAGTGCAGCCCAGCACAGCCGGACACACGCACGGGGAGCCGCGGCACAGCAGCTCTGGCCGCGCACCCTGCGAGGCTCGGCCACCCCGCTCCTCTGGGCTGGGAATGGGACGCCACCACAGCCCCCACTCCCTGCTCCTGGAGGTTGATATGATGCTGCAAACATGCTCTGTGATGGCAGCTGTGCCTCCTGCTGTGGATTACTTACGTTTTCCAAAATGACGTATGATTAATTGGGAGGTGGAAAGAACAGGGAAGTGTAAAGATTTATTTATTTTGTTTGATTCATTGTTCCTGCGGAGGGAAGTACTGCTCAATAAGAGAGTGTAATTTAGATTGCCAGATTTCTGGGTGGAGGCTCAAACTGGTGCAGTTTGTTTGGTTCTGCAGGATGGGTTGTTTTTCTTTGGTAAGCAAAGCTAAAATTGATTCTGACCTATACTGCTTCTTCCCAGAGAGGTTTCCCTCGCACTGAATTCCCTGCTGGGTTAGACGTCAGTCTACCTGAATGATCTCAGGTCAAAGATAATACAGACCTCTAAAGAACCAATGCATACAAGTAGGTATCAAATCTAGGAGCACAGCTATCTTGTACATAATGGATGTGTTTAGGTGTCATTTATCATCTGGACAGCTCAGCCAAGAAAGGCTGCTATTGCAATCACACTGCCAAATCACACTGCTGATAGTGGAGTGCAAGACATACAAATCTGGAACAGCACAGGCTTTGCCTTTCTAGCTTTAAGTATAATAGAGGCTTTTGTCAGCAAAATGTATATATATGTAATCCAGTGATGGCTGGACTGAAGACTCAGCTGAAGCAAGGAGGCTGCTTGAACAGTTCTCAAAAAACTGGGCAAAGACTGCTTGACTTGCTACAGGAGTTGAAGAGTCTGTGAGTCAAACTGTTACTGACCCCCATCATCCAAATGCCATGTCATGTCATGTCTGCAGCCTGGATCCAGCCTTGATAAAAGCATCCTCCTTGCCCATATTTCTACAGCAGATTCAAAAGCATTAATTAGTACTAATTTGCAGTGTTGAAACTGTGTTAGTATGTCAGTCACTTTGTCTCCCTCTAAGGAAGCTCTGTTTCCACAGCACAGCACCTGCAGCATGTGTATTGTGGCATGATTCAGACCCAAAGCTCAGGACAAATACAAATATCCTTTGAATATGCCCACTGCAAGATGGGCAGATGTCCATCCCATCAAAATAACCTTTGCTGCAAATTGAGGAACAATCAAGATCAGTATTATAAAACACTTACTTCTATTTTGCTGATTTTTAATAGCTCATTACAGTTCTTATAGTAATTTGTAGATAAAAAGTTCACTAAAGTGCCTATAAGTGCATTTATACACTTTCTGCTACTGTATTTTTCTAATTCTTGGACTCAAAAATAGCAAAAAATTGTTTGTGGTAGAAGATAGCAACAATATCAAAACATATATAAGCAAAGCTGGGAAAGTTTACTTAACCTGATGTTAAGTTTTTATCTTTTTTTGTATACAAAAAATGTAAACTTGGGTTTTTCCCAGCTTTCACTATGTTTTAGCTCTATACAGTCAGAAAAATTTATATGAATGCAACATACCTTCTATGTAAATATGAAGTGTAGAAAACTTCAATATCAAAATGATAGATCACCTGAGTTATTAATCTCTTCTTTCTGAGTGGGAAAAAAATTTCAGATACTTTTCCATTAAGTTTATTGAATATCTTTGAAATATGGCTCCTTTTCTTTTAGATTAGAAGTTGCCCACACCTTCAGGAAAGGAGTAGTGGCAGAAAGGTCAAGCAACTTTCTTATCCATGTCTCCATACAGACTTGAGGCGCCTGTGCTGAGACTTCTCTGCCTCAGGGAGGTTGCCCAGCTCTGCTTTTCTGGGGAGATCTGATAAGGCTGAGGGTTGGACTGACAAGACTGCAGGCAATGAAGACCAGCAAGGCTGTTCCAGCTGTCTCCCCAGCACAGCTGAAGCCTGCAAATATTACTGCTGTAGCACAGCCTTGCGCATCAGATTGATCGTCAAAAGTGGAGGAGCATCAATGGAATATCAAAAGCAGTTTTGATATCACTTTGCTATCTGACTCACTGAGGTTACAAACTTTATGTGGAGGACACTTCCTGTGTCTTGTTTCATTAAAATGCTTTCCTGCACTGAAATTTTTTCTCCGGGCATTAAATGTCTCTCTTTCTTTGGCAAATGGCAATACCTACTGCATGAGGAAAACTGGATGTCCCACAAGCATGTGGAGAAAATTCTTGGCTAGCAATGCAGAAAAGAAAAACATTCTTCACTTGCTCACTCATTTGCAAAAGAGAGAATATTCCTGAGAACTCACAAGCCTCTGTTATCTCTGTGACTGATCCTTGGTGAACAGCCGGCAGCAAAGTGAACTTTCCAGAGTGGCTGAATATCAAATAATTGTGGGTTGCCTGGACTAGAGAACAGCACCATTACCACTTATCTTGTTATGACAAAATGAGTTAGCATATTTGTCATTCTTTACTTGATAAATGTAAACACTAGGGGTATGTAGGGACATAACATCATTTTTTTCTATTTCTCAAAAATAGCAAAGCTAAAAGTCTTCTCTGTAAGTGTAGTGTATTCAAAAATTAGAAAAAAAAAAGACTGGAGAAAGGTTTCTGGGACTTAGTTTTCTAATTTAATAATGGGAAGAATGGTTCCTTCCATTCTTCCTGTTTTTTTGCGTCTCTAACTTGGCAAGTAGATGGAAAGCGATTTAAGAAACAGGGAGTTGAGTTACATCCAAGTAAAAAAAAAAAAAACAAAAAGAGGAGCTATTGAGCTGAAAAAAACTGAACTTCAGTGTTGAATTAATACTATATAGGGGTATTACCAGACTTACTTGATGATGGCAACAGCTCTTGCCTTTATAGACGGGTGTATCTATTCCTTGAATTTACAGACAAGCTTGAATTCATGAATTCAAAGCTGTGCAATCACTTCTTTCATCTTCCTGTTACACAGACTCGCTCCCCTAATGCCCTAGCTCCAGCCTCCTTAGTGGGAGCAGCAGGTACCCTACAGGCTTCTTTGCAGGTGCACCCATGCTAGCAGGCAGCAATAGAAATGAGTGCTTCTGACTTTCCTACGTGCTGAGGGAGACCCTGGCTGGTCCCCATGTACTGCTTTCAAGCAGTGTGCCCATAGGGCTGTTTTATAAAATATAGTCTGAGAATCACATGAGAAACTGTAGTAAAAAAAGAAAATGGACTGAAAGACAACAGTTACAAACATTTGACTCCTTAATACAGCCCAAGTCAGGAAGTAGAGGCCAGAGTAGCCTGTCTATAGACTGAGCTTTGGAATTACACACCTGGAGTTCTGTCAGTTATGTCAGCCCATGAAGGAAAAAGATTCATCAGTGTTGCTCCTGACACCTGTGTGTGGAAAGACCATAACAATAAAGCAGATCATTTAGAGTATCCAATTGCTATAACCATCGTAAAGATGAGATAGTTGTAACAGCAAGACTAAGTTGGAGTAAAAAATGCATTGCCTTGCAAGAAACAGAATTAGTAAACCTAAAATCTCAAGGAGCTCATTAAAAAAAAAAAAATCATTTGACAGCTACCCTGAATCTTCTGACTGCACTAAAAAAAGTCACATAAACTAACTTCTGTGCTGCTGCTTTTTCTTAAGCAGAAATATGCAAACTAGCTTTAAACTTATCTCTTATCTCTATACTTGTTGTAATTGGAATTTTCCAGAGGAATTTGTCTAGCAGTTGTTTTTAACTAATGTTCATTAAAAGCATGATGAAGCCCTGTCAGGGAAAATAAATAACACTGTTGTGACACTAGGAACCCAGTTGTCATCGTTAAGTGATGGAAAAAAGATAATTGTCTGCCCCAGCCAGTAGTGTTTTGGTGGTCTCAGTAAAATCAAAGCCTGAGTAAAACAAGTTGGACCAAATTCTGTGAACATGAGTATTCTGTCATATTCCTTCAAATTATAAAAAACCTTGATAAGTTATTCAGCTGTCTACAATATCAGGTTTTAGAAGCACTTGCTGTGTATACAGAAAATACAATATCTGGGAAAATGAATTGCCTCTCATCCAACTGGAAACTAAGAGTGAAAGGCTGGAATCTGTGGACCTTTAAGATGAAAAGCTTTCATCCTAGAGAGGAGGACACAGTTTAATGGTGAACATGGTGCTAGGTTGGCAGCAGGACCAGATGATCTTAAAAGGTTTTTTTCAGCCTTAACAATTCTAAGATTTATCTTAATTAAACTACTAAAGATATTCACAGGGGACACAGTCAGTCAGGGGGAGAGATGAAACTGGGTTCTCTGCACATTTCATGCTACTCATGCACCTGGTTTCTTCCAGGCTGGGAAAGCAAAATGCCTAAAGAAAGGGGGAGGAAATTCTACAGGAAATTTTTATAATAAATTTTTATAATAAATATTTAATCAGCTGAAAGATCTCAAGGAAGAAGGTGACCTGAACTCATAAGGATAAAAAAATAAATGCTCCATTAAGCCTCATACAAACCAACTTGTCAAAAAAGCCTGCTCTTCTGCATGCAACACTCTTACAAGTTCTAATGGAACAACTTAATATAATTAGTTCTATCCAATCTGCACCACTCCAAACTGATGTGCTGCTTTTGCCATACCAGGAGCAAAATTGAGCATGACTGAACTCTTTTCCTGCAATGTCATGTTGCTATACAAATAGCAACTGACTTCAGGCTACAACATCAACGCTGCCCTTTGAGTCCAGGTTAGTCTGTGCAGGGTGGCTGCACTCTTGGGCCTCTTTGGAGAGGCAATGAAAGGACACTGTGGGTGGTAGAGAAAATAGAAAGTAGGAGCAAGAAGTGGAAATCTATTATATGTCTACAAAGCTTAAAAGGAAAGAATAAACAAAGCACTATTATTCCTTCTGTTGCTGGTTTTTTATAATTCATTTTCTCACTGGGTTTTTTTTAAACTAGATTTCTTTCATCTTCCTGTCTCCTGATCTTTCTTTACCAAAACCCCGCCACGTTGAGATGCACTCAGGCTTAAAAATCATTAAAAAAACCTTGCTGTACTTATCCTCCCAAGTGTTCCTTTGTGCAGAGGCACTTTCCTGCTTCCCTGCTGACTGGGGTGCTGAGCCAGGTAGCAAACACACAGTGCACTTCAGCCCAGCAAGCATGCTCCCTCCTACACTTGACCCTGGATCACTGCGGAGTGCGGAGCAGGGGCGTCACATCTTTTAGGGAACCCCTTTCTCCCTGTCCCTGGCATGAGGCAAAGCTTCCTCAGGAGAGGCTGTGGCAGACGCTGCTCGCTGCAGCCCTCCCGGCTGGGCTCGCCCCGAGGATGGATTTGAGAAGGCAGAAGCCGCCTCTCGTTACGGGCCTGTGGTTGCAATGAAACACAGCTAAGCTGTGCCCTGCAGGGTCATGACAAACAAGAGCCTCGGAGCCATGAATAAGTGCCTGGGGATTTAACATGCTCAGAGGCAAAGCCTCGAGCCCACGTTACCGTGCACAAGCCGGCAGTGTTTTCTAAAGGAAAAAGGCTATGGATACGTGGAAGATGAGGTGCGCTGCTGAAACATCTCAGAAGGGTCTGTTTGACATTCATTGCTGGCTGCGCAACCAGAGAAGAGACAGAGACATCTCCAGAGGACAACCAGGTCCTGCTGTGCCTGTCTAGACACCCATCCACCGTGCAACAGGCTCAGCTGTGCCTGGCAGGCGCCTCCTCCCCCACAGCCAGCCTGGAGCTGCTGCGGAGCCTGTCCAGCTAACGCAGGTGAAGGGAAGCCAAGCCCTTCTGAAACCTGACCTCCCTGAGCATCTCACATCGCACAGTTACTCTCCCCAATACCTGAACCATTATAAAGGGGAAAAGCTTGTAATAATGAGTTTATCAAGTCAATAATTTATATCAACAAGTAGGCAACAAGACTTTCAGGTATAGAGTTTACTTTTTCCTGGCAATGCGGAGAAATTCTTGGATTAGCAGCTAGCAAAAGGAGTGGTGGATGTGTGGCATGCATTCGGAAGCATGAAAAGAAATGCAAGGAGGTAGAAATGCATGCCTGATAAAGTCTCAATTTACTTGAGAAGATGCATTTTACTATCCTAAGTGTAAAATAAATTTCTAAAATGGAGTTTCCAAAAGATCCTATTATTTATTTCATCACCACTGAATTTACAGTACTTCAGGGAAGGCTTCTGTTTCTTAGGATACCTCCCAGAAGAACCTGGCATTGGAATGCTTGACTCAGTAAATGCTTAACTTCAGTAGTAGAACCTTCTTTCCAACAAAAGTGTGACCTCTGGTTATTTTTGCAAAAGAAGATATTTGGAATTATCTATCTGCATAGTATTTAATCAGCTGAAAGAACTCAAATTTATTTCCCTTAAAGGAGACTTTGGAAGTAAATTTAATGAGTCTTTAGAATATAATTAAAGAAATTCTCAGAAGGGATTATTTTTCCATGTAGGATGAATAACATATGTTATTCAACATTGAACAGATAGGCCAAACCTCCAGTTTGATTAATCCACCAACTTTGTCCATGGCAAGATAACCTTTCAGAAAATACCTTCTCTATACAAAAAATAGGACCTGAGCCAAAAGTGGGACACTTTTGAATAGGTTTTTAATAGCCAGTAAAGCCAAAACTGCCTTTACTGTGTGCTTCTTCATGAGTACAGACAAAGGTGTGTATGTTTCAATATAGGCTGAAATAACCATTTTCAAAGATGAAAATACTAGGTTGCCTGATATTCTTATCAGACAGAGATCATAAAACAAACTCTTGACTTAAAAAACTTTAAACTCAAAAGAGGAAACAGCCCTAAAAGCAATTGTATCCAAAGAGATGAACTTTACAACATAATACTTGCCAGTGAATGGTAACCACAATTTCATCCTTTCAGGCCAAGAACAGCTGCACTTTCTAAGTACACTATGAGTGTTTCTTTGCATTATTTCATCCTTAACACTCCAGCTAGGTAACAAACAATCTCCTCTTTCTATTCATCCTTTGCAAACTTAATTAAAAAGTCTGTCTGGGGAGAATTGCTTGTAAACAATTGTAAACAATTCTCTTGTCTTTTTTCCTAGGTATCAAGTGTCACAGTTTGAGTTTCTCTCTTCACCCTGTGAAGCCTGTATTAGGAAACAACAAAGTAAACAATAGAAAGAAAAAAGGAAAGCCACCAAGCTCTAGACCAGCTGAACTTAAAGGACTTAACATAATCTCTAAGCTAATTGAAACAGTGTGCAGCTTTTCTGATGAGTCTTATATATTATTACAAGCTTCCTGGAATACAATGCACTCTGTTCTAAAATTGACCAGAATTTCAAATTAATCCATATCCATATAAAGAAAAGATGTTGCATTATGGATCAATTCTAATTTGTATTAGTAGCCCTTAACAGACCTCCATTAAACCTTTTAATAATGTCAGAATTTTAAAGAAAATGCAATCAAAATAAACTGCCTTTGTGATGGTACTTTTAATGATGACCTGTGCTGGATGGGAAGATCTCCTGCTACCAGTGTAGAATGCAAGTATATACAAGCCTCTGTATGACCCCCAAAAGGGGAAAAAACCCATTTATTTGTGAACAGGGATTAAATTCCAATTCTCCACCACCGGAAATTCAACAGTGATCATCACAGCTAGTTGAAATGCACTTGGATTTAAGATTTGGGATTTTGCCACTCTGTAGGGTGAAATTGCATTGACTGATGAAATTTTAATCTTACAAATGTCACGTTCTGCTGCCCACAGGAATATTACATTGGCTCTACTCCACATGCCAAGTAAGACAATAAAGCTAACATCAGGGTAATATTCCACACACTTCTGGGAATGGGCCCAGTGACAAATGCTACACATTTGAATTTATTCCTTTCCTTTCACAGAAGAATTATCACTAAATGTAAAAACATAAGAGACCTAAGTGAAAATAAGTAGGATTGTTGGTTAAATAATTTTAAATCATCATGACTATCTTAAGAGAAAGAAAAAGCAAGAGCATTAACTGGAATTCATTACACTGTAAGAAGTAGGCACACCAATCTCAAGTTACTATTTTCAGCCTAGTATGCATAATAGGACAAGAGGGCAAAGGTAGAAATTAAAGAAAAACAAATTCCAGCCGTCAGGAAGCATTTTTCACATGAGAATCATAAATGTTGGAACACTCTATCAAGTAAGGTTAATGAGGCTAACAGCTAGCAGCCAAGGTACATCAAATTAGATGGCATCATGGGTGGATGACAAAAAAAAAGAAACAATTTTGCAATTATCCCGAAGGCAAAAATGCTTCTGATGCTCTTTGCCTGCCAATATACATAAAGGGCCACATTTGCCTTTCAGTCACTTCTGCAAAATCCAATAACCATCCCTAGGGGAACTGCACAGCATCAGGATAACCTGGTCTATGGGTTTTATGGAAGGTATGCAAGAAATGAGAAAGGAAATATTATTTTTCCTTAATTGGCTGTGATTTAAAAACTATGTTAATTTATATAAATAAAGTACCTATATAATGACGTAATGAAATTAGTAAACTTGTAACATTGAGCTCTTTCATCTGCCTTGCAAGAGTAAAACAAAAGCGCAGAGACTGATTTTACAGCTAGATCCATGTGGTTAAATCAATCTGCAGTTATTCTAAGAGTAATCAACTACTGGAGAAATTTAGTAGGGGCCATGGCAGGCTCTTTGGCACTTAGAACACAAAAAGTACAGATGGGATGTTTCTCCAAAACTAGCACTGTTAAAACATGAATTAAAGTCAGGAAATCCTCACAGCCTACTTTATAGGCTTATATCAGGCTTGCTTTATATATTCCACATATTTCTTTACACCAATAGGCCACATGAATCAAGTGTTCTCTATCAAACGGAGCCTGTACTTTCAGCTTGCATAGGCAAGGACTATGGATGAGAGATGAAAGACTTACAGTTAGTGCTGTAGGTCTCACACAAATGTAATGTATGTGGTTGGGGTGTCACAGGACACTCTCTGCTTGCAGAACTTCACTCCAGACATAACTTCATTGGTAGATAACAAATGTAGGTGACTTGTCTGGGGACATTCTGACTCAGTCTTCCAGGACCCTATTTTCAGCTTCTGGTTCTTAGAAATTAAAACTTGAACCTCCTTAAATGAAGGAATGTGTTTATCAGCACAAAGAGATAGGACATATATAGGACATATAGCTACAAAACCAGGACAGCCTAAAGATGTGCGTGATGTTAAGTCACTCATTATTACCTGAAGGAGGCTTGAAAAGCAGAACTTCAGTAACGATTAACATGAAATCTTGCTG
Source organism: Polioptila caerulea (assembly GCA_013397295.1). Taxonomy (NCBI): domain Eukaryota; kingdom Metazoa; phylum Chordata; class Aves; order Passeriformes; family Certhiidae; genus Polioptila; species Polioptila caerulea. The sequence goes on from VYXF01007953.1 coordinate 607,941, forward strand.
TCAGCACACACTGGAAGAATTTCTATTAATTGTTACCCTGAAAACTAAATCCAGTCAATCCTATTGTGTTCTGCTACATCCCACAGCAACTAACAGAAAAGGTCAAATGTTTAGAGCCTGAGCCAAAGTGTACTTAAACCCACTGATTTGAAGGGGGTTTCTACAAACAGCTTGCACTTTAAAAACTGACTGAAAACATAAGACCATTTGATAGCACTACTAAAATTAGAATTTTCAGTTGAAGACATCATGCTGTTTTGCTTAAAAGCTGGTGGCATGAAATCATTCTCATAACACTGTAGTTAATTATTAAAAACTGGAGACGGGGAAGTATTGTGGTTTTCAGCTTTAATTATTTAGACTTAAAGCAACTGGTCACATGTCCTTAATAATTAGACAGAATCCATGCAACAATATACTGAGATCCCACACCACAAATTCTTTACAAATCCTGCTGAATATACTGTTTGGAAACATGTGACCTTTTGGGGCATGTTTAATGCAGCAGATAGCAATGCAGCACATAGCAATACAGCACAGAAATTTAAAAAATGAGTTTCAAGTGAGCCGCCTTGGGTACTGTATCTGGCCTGAATAGCATAAGCCACAGTGCATTTGTAAAATCTGCTAGAGGACTTAATTAGGAAAGTTCTTGCTGCAGAAATACACAGCTTGCTGAAAGTAACTTTCATATTAGCGTTGTAGCCAGCTCAGTAACCTGTAGTGGTGGCAATGCCACTCTGATACATTTCTTTCCCTGTTACTTTCAAAGTTAGAGATGTTACAGTTAATATAATGCAACTGTGGTGGCGAGGTGTGTACTGAATGCTAAGGAGTAGAAAATGGTTAACCTGCTTGTAGACCAACAGGGAGAATGAGTTCCGTCTCCTCTGGATGCTGGGCCATCACACAGATTGGGGCGTGAGTCACAAATTAGGAGATTTGAGGATAATAGCAAATTGGGGGGGAGTGTCAATCTGCTGGAGGTAGGAAGGTTCTGCAGAGGGACTTGGACATGCTGGATCGATGGGCTGAGCCCAACAGCATGAGGTTCAACAAGAACAAGGGCTAGGTCCTGCACTTTGGTCTCAACAACCCCAGAGAGAGCTACAGAGTGGGGGCAGAGTGGTTGGAATGCGGCCCAGTGGAAAAGGACCTGGGGGTGGTGGTCAACAGCCCGATGAACGTGAGCCGGTGTGTCCCCACGTGGCCAAGGAGGCCAGTGGCAATCTGGCCTATCTCAACAATAATCTGCCCAAGCAGGACCAGGGCAGTGATTGCCCCCTGTACTCGGTACTGATGAGGCCACATCTTGAGTCTTGTGTCCAGTTCTGGGTTCCTCAATTCAGGAAAGACCTTGAGGTGCTGGAGCCTGTCCAGAGAAGGGCAACAAGGCTAGTGAAGGGGCTGGAGCACAAGCCCTATGAGGAGCAGCTGAGGGAGCTGGGGTTGTTTAGCCGGGGGAAGAGAAGGCTCAGCAGGGACCTTATCACTCTCTACAAGCACCTGCAAGGAGGCTGTAGCCAGGTAGGGGTCAACCTTTTCTCCCAGGCAACCAGTGACAGGACAAGAGGACACAGTCTCGCACTGGGCTGGGGGAGGATTAGGTTGGACATTAGAAAGAAGCTCTTCACAGAAAGGTTGATGATACGTTGGAATGGGCTGCCCAGGGAGGGGGTGGAGTCTAAGAAAAGACTGGATGTGGCACTTAGTGCCACGTTCTAGTTGACAAGGCGGTGTTTGGTCATAGGTTGGGCTTGATGATCTCAGAGGTCTCTTCCAACCTCACTGATTCTGTCATTAACCTGCACCATGACTGCAGTAAGACCAACACCAAGGGGAAGGACAGACAGCAAGTCCTGGCTTGCACATGCTCCATAATTAGTCAACCGTGGATCTCACCTTGGGGTTATGTTTTCATAGAATGGCTTGGGTCGCAAGGGACCTTCAAGATCATCTAGCTCCAACATCTCTGCCATAAGCATAGACACCTTCCACTGGAGCAGGTTTCTCCAAGCCCCATTCAACCTGGTCTTGTTGACTTCCAGAAATGGAGCTTTAAAAACTGTTCTGGTCGACCTATTCAAGTGCCTCATCACCCTCACAATAAATGATTTATTCTTAATAGCTAATCTATACCTAACTTCTTTCAGTTTAAAGCCATTCTCCTTTGTCCTATCACTACATGTCCTGATAAAGTCTGTCTTCATCTCGCTTTTATGCCCCCTTCAGATACTGGAAGGCTCACAGTTTTTAAGAGAGTCTGTGCAGCTCTTCTGTTGTGGAGGCTGATGGACAGTCTGACACTCCTGCTTGAAGGAGAGCAACAGGAGCTCAGAGCAAACCCCATTTCCCCATTTCGAGGTCTCTCACAGCCTTGGTCGCAAGCTCTGTGCTGCAGCTGGGCTCCTCAGGGAGCTACTCCCTTCTGTTTTGAAATGCTGGAGCTTCCCCTTTCCTCAACTCTCCAAGTCTTCTGGTATTTGTCTTGCTGCTTTTGGACATGCAGAGATTTTGTGAACAGATCATCAGATCAAGAGGTCAGAAGTCTTTCCTGCTTGTGCTCTGTAGCACAGTTTTTGTGTGCATTGCTCATCTGAAAGATGCTGGGACAGCTGACACTACTAACAAGAGTCCCTGCAAAGGCTAACCAGATTATCTAAAATTACATTTGGTTCTTAAGTGCCAGAAAAAAAGAACATTTCTTGAAGCTATGGCAAAACTGAGTTTGTCTTTTACCCAAGAGGGAAAAAAAAAAAGAAAAGCAAGCAACAATCATGTACTTTTATTTTAATTCACCATTTTACCATATCCTTTCTTAGGAAAACTACCCACTTTTGACAGTAGACAAACTTGGAAGTAGGAAGGTACCGTAGGATTTCTGAGATTACACAGAAAGATTTCTGCAGTTGAAACAACTTCAGGTCCATCTGACCATAAAAAGATAAAGAATGGTCAGAGGCCTGGCTTCTTAGCTACTGAGAAATAGGACTTTCCTCAAAGAAAAGACTAAATTTATATTTACAGAAATACTGGAAACATTGGGGGATCTTTCGATGACAGTCAAATAATTTTAGGATGGTCCCTGTCCCTCTGTTAGATAAAAAAATCCTGGTCTTTTCTGTACATACATAAACGGGTTTGTGGAGTTACTGCACAGTCGAATGGGGTTGCCCATTACCTGCATGCAGCACTGTGATCTCTCCACAGAAAGTGTCTGCAGGGTAATTACTGAAACTACTTGAACTACTTGGCAAGTGCATTTTTACATCTTTTTTTTTTT
>VYXF01007953.1:611278-622458 GCA_013397295.1 Polioptila caerulea
TTTTTTTCCCTGAGGAGGATGAGCTTTAATTCCCCAAATTAATTATGCAATTCTATGAAGTTATGTGTCCTTGTCTTAATGGAACATTCTCTTTAGAGCCTAATGAAAGATCAGTAGCCTCGAGTCTAAGAACACGTGTCCAGGGTGGATCTCAGTCTCTCCCTCATTAATAATGCACGATGACTGTACTTCAGTTCTTCTCTCCTTGTTTACACACGTTACTGACTTTCTTGAAGACAGTGAATGATACATGACTAACACGGAAATCATGTTGAACGAAAATTAAATACCTCGAAGAAGTAGTAAAAATTACTTCATCCCTAATGTGAGATGGTATAGTTCCACTGCAGCTGACAAGCCTCATGGAATGCATCTCATGGAAACTGGATTCTATACACAAAGAGCTCCCAACATGCCAGTGTGATGTTTCTGGCTGCCTGTGATTTGGTCATAGGAACTGCTGTATGTTTTTCCTTGGAAAAAAAAAAAGAACAGACCAGTTGGTTCAAAGCATGAAGCAATGCAGGATCATGCAAGCGTGTTGCTGTAGGGCTCACAGGATTCCTTACACAGACAAATTCAAGACTATAGTCCCAATCTTCAAAGTGATTTATGACACAGCCTCAAGCTACCTTACTAATCACCCATCTACTCACTTGTGACTCTATGTGATGCTGTGTCCCTAAGGACAAACCTCAAGCAAGAAATTAGAGCTGTAAAAGCCGAGGTAACACTTTCTTGAGTAATGGCTACTGTATTATCCCCTTGAAGACACAAAAACAATTATTATGAGCAAGTAACAACAAGGAGAGTTCAAGTTTCCCCTCTTACACAGAAACATAATCAGATCAGTGTTGGGCAGATCATGCATTGGATGGATGGTATAAGACATTTGGATCTCAATTTGATGGCATAAATTCATAAAAGGAAATAATTTTTAATGACAAAAATTATTTTTTCCCTGGATTTTTCACAGTCCATCAACCATATAAGTTTATTTATGTATTTTCTTAAAAGGGATTCAGGTATAGATGTAAAAACAGTACCATATTTCACTCCTTTTGAGTCTAATTAAGTCTGTTTACTCAAAAAAAAAGGCGTACTGATCATTTTTGTCCCTGGGTCACTGAAGGGATGAAGACCCACCAAGTTCTCTCCTTATTCTTTAAGATCAAAGTAAACGTTAAACAGATGATCTTAAAGTAGACTTTTTTCTTTTTAAAAGGCAGTATTAATAGCTTAATAGCTAAGGCAGCAAGGCTGTGATTCACAGAGAAATAAAAACCTCTTGCCACAGGAAAGAAGTGGAAAAGAAAGAAAGAAACCTAGACTGGAAGCTGACATTGTGTGACTGACAACTGGTAAACCCCAGTTCACCTCAAACGAGGACAATTAAAATTCTTACCTTCTACTACTCACCTGTCCTTGACTGCATTCTAAAACCACAAGGTAAGAAAGCACATTTCTGCCATGTCCCTCACCTATTCCATGGAAAATCTCTCTGGATAGTGGGGCAGTTGAAGAAGATGTGCTGCAGTGTTGACACTCCAGAACAGATTAAGGCACAGTTGGGATGTTCAACCCAAGCCACCAGAAAACAAGTATGTAGCCAATTGCTACATATTCTAGTCACTGTCCTTTCATTGGAAAGGACTACTTTTCCTAGCACTTAGGCATGACACAGAGGATGAGTAAAGTTTTTTGATACCTCTGCTTTTGCAATTTGACTTGTGACCTGTTGCCATTCACACCTTCTTATATGCTTATTTTTGTCCCTTATTTTGCTTTTGTGAAGAAGATATCAAGAGATAGGGCATGATAATGCCATGAATCATTACATAAAGCTTAAAACAAAACTATCGGGAAGGGTTTGGGGTCTTCCTTGGCACAAATTTCCTATTCAAATGGGTGACAGTGCTGCTCAGTTATTTTATTCCATTCTTACTCAGGTAAAACTCCCAAATACCTGCATGTGAGAGAGTGGGTCCTGATTTCCAGCCAGTCAATGTCAGTTTGAGGCACACATGCTCCATGTCTATAATAATGTATTAAGGAGCCCTGTGCCCCAAAGCCTGACCATCTGAACCATTTAGCTGTCAGAATGGCCTCCTGAATGCCTGCAGCTTAGGCAGGGAAGCTTTTGCTTGCTTTGCTTGCAAAGACAGTTTTGGCCGTGGTGCAGGAGTCAGCATAATGTAAGGAACACAGGCAGTCTCTAAGGGGCCACCCTGTTTTGGAAACTAAGGAGGCTTTTACTGTTATGGACATGGACAGACTGTGCCAGCTGACCACAAGGCAGAGAATACACCTGGGACTCTGCGGTTCACTGTAAGGGACACAGCCAGAGAGGAAGCAGCCTCTCTGCCTTAGCGAGTTAAGAGATAACAGATGTGCTGGCTACCTCGTGGGCACGTACAGAGAACAGAAGATTTGGACAACTTAACACTGACTTCTTCACACCTATTCTTACCACAAACCTGCAAAACACCGGGTGGAAATGTAACCTCAGCCCCACACTGCAAGGAAAACGCTTACATTTCCCATACACTTCCTTCTTCCAGCCAGTGTCACTCAAGATTTTCTAAGATTCATGCAGAGACGTTTGGGTTGTTTCCAGCAGACTGTTTCTCTGGCTGCTGGCTTGGGGAGATATGCAGGCTTCCCATGCTCCGTGGCCCCAGCGGCTATTCCCAGCCCTGCGCGGGAGCGGCATTCCTTTCTGCCCACTCCCTTTGCCGAGGCTCAGCCCAGGACACTCGGGCAGCCCTCATAAGCAGCTCCACTCTCCTCCCGGAATTGCACCCTGGGGTCTCGGTACATGTGTTCAGGATGCTGTGAGACTCAGACCAGGTGTCTGAACATCAATTACACGGGGTCAGTGAGGCCGCAGCTTGAATGTGGGAATGCCTTTCCTCACCCGTATGCAGCATGCCTGGGGACTGCACAGATGGAGCAGCAGGAGCCAACACTTTGCTGAGAGCAAGACACACACAAGTGCGACAGGGAAAGCCTGTGAAGCTTTCCCAGTTTCCCATCCCTACCTTGGAAAATGATTCTGCTCCCTACAGCTGCAAGGCACAGCAAGCATGGGCAGGACCTGACAATGGAGACCCATGTGGTACAGACAATTGGTACAGAGTATTGACAATTTGAACACATGACTTTTTTCCTTCTTTTAATCTCCAATGAACAACAGGTTTGTTTCCAAGCCTGTATTTCCACAGGAGGCTGGGGTGTGCACCAAGGGGGCTGGCTCTGTGTTGAGCCAGGAGCTGCAGCCTCCGAAGTATGGACAGAAGGGCAGCCACACTGCTCAGGTACCAATGGCAGGTATGCCAGGTCCTGGAGTTCCATTGGATGTAAAAACTCATGTGCTTTGTGACAAGGCTTAAACCTGAGGCAGAGAGTTATTTTGTAATGACACAAACTCGAAGATGACAAAAAACCCCCACCAAAACCCCAAAAAACCCCAACTGCAGAACAAAACAAATGTGCTGTATCCAAAATATTTCATTTTACTCAGTATTCCTTTTCTGCATACAGCTTGATCATATAGTCCAGTAATTTTGGTCAGACATTTAATGGTCAGACGTTCTAGTTCTGGTGAACTAGAAAGGAAAAGTATACTTGGGATAAAGGATTTATTATTTGGCTGCATCATCTGCTAGTGAGAAGAGGTGTGGGTAGGATCTGCAGCAAGGACCTGCCAAAAATAAGCCAAGCCCTATTTATCTGAATGATCTTTACTTGCTAACTTCAGAAAGCTACTTCAAAATAAAGGTCGGGATCATTTACAAATAAATAGGACGCCTGAAATATCCCAGTAAGCGTGCATCCTTGGTAACTGATACGATCTAAATGTTCTTCTGATCTCGTGTTTCTAAAATAAAAATAGAACTTGTTAGTAAATTTATATCAGAAATCAGGGGGTTTTCTTGACAAAAAGACCCCTGTTGAGGAACCTCCTGGAGAGATATACCAAATGATGCTGCCCTTTCAATTAATATAGAAGGCTCTGGTCAATGTTTAAATTGTGTTCCGACCCTCCTAAAACATGCTGATTTCCATAAAATTGCCACAAATTTTAAACTTAGACATCTGCTTTTCCAGCTTCCTGGCCTCCCTGCAGCCAGCTGGGCTGCACCAGGACCTGCTGGCTGCCTTTGCCTCAGGCTGGCTCCCCCATCCCAGCCCAGGGGAGCCCTGGGTCTGCTCACCGGGCGCAGGGCCAGCTCCGGGTGCAGCTGTGCTCCCAGAGCGCTGTGAAATGAGCTGGGTGGGAAAAGGGTTGTGAGAAGTGGGGCTTCCCCCTTGGCCTGCCAGCAGCCTGGGAGCTCAGGCTGAATGCTGGGCCTCAGTGCTGACCTGAGCTCTGGTCAGACATGCCTGTGCCAGGCTACCCCGACCTCCTCCACCTGTGGGCAAAGACCCCAGCCTGGCCTCTGCCTGTCTCCATCCCCACGGCCCTGCCCTGCCCTCCAGGGCTGTGTCTGCCCTTGGTGACCACCTGGCCCCGCTGGAGGGTACAGGTCCTGCCCACCTCCCCACCCTGTCTGTGGTCCCATGCCTCCTGGCTCCCCTGCCCACATGGAGCAGCAGCCCACTCTGCTGCTGCCCAATCCACAGCCACATCACCCCTCATTCCTGGGAAGCACAAAAGGAAAGGCAGAAACTGAAAGACAGCAAAAAACCAGGTGTGTTCAGAAGATGCAGCAGCCTAGTCAAACACTGTGACTGTCAAAGAGGGGAAACTGCAACAAAAATATGATTCTGCTGAAGTAGGGCAAATTAGTCACACAAATGCAAGTTTGCTCATGAACTATGAGAGCATTTTTCCTCGCTACACATTGTTTCCAGGGTATAAAAACAAGGAGCTCCCTTTGCATCAAATCGGCACCTTCAGCTTCCAAATGGACAAAAAAGGGCACGTGGAAACCAATAATGTTGGTCCTTGGTCACTCAAAAATGTTTGCATGATAAAGATCACATACTTTCACTGTGAGCTGAGTCAACTGCTGCTATCAACTAGGTGCTGCCATTTTAAAGAAAATAACTGTTGATAAACATCAGGAAATACTGCAAATTTCACTGTGCTTTTTACTCCTGAGGAGCAAACAGGGTACTGCAAATAAAGCAAGGCACAAGAAGATAAGCTACCTTCTTAGGCAAAACGACATAGGCTACTAAATTAACATTGAACTCTCAGAAGATCTTGGATCAGTATAATATGTTATGAAGAATGTTCCACTCCTTGGTCAACTTTTGGCTTGTCAAAACAAAAGCAAAGAACTAATTAATAATAATCTGGTCTCAAACAAGAAATGCATAACTGCAAAAAAACCCCAAACCCAACACTCATACAAAATAAGCTCTGAACTACTGAATTAAAATATTTATAACAAATGTGTTTGCTTATAGTATAACTGAATAAGCCACAATGCAGCTTTACCTTTTGGGTAAGGCACATATATTTCATCCTACAAATAACATTTTCATGTAAAATTTAAAAGAATACATGGTAGGTTTAGTATCATAATGCATAAAGGCTTCCTCTGGTAAAATAAGTACATAATAAAACCCAGATGTCCTACCGTAGAAGCTCAAGGCAAAGCAATGCTGAATTTCTGAAACTGCTTCAGCTGCTTTCAGATAAGGTGAAAAAACAAGACCATTTTATTACATGACAGTTTACCTTGTCAGGGTACTTGTCTCTCTGTATCAGCATTTCAACTCTGAGAATTCTGGGAGGCTGACAGAACTTTGTCTATTCTGCTATCAAATGCAGCATGACTATATGATATGCCAGTTAATAACTCAACAAAATAGAATTAACTTGAATATATTATAGTAAGTACTTTTGGGGCATAATTCTGATCTATAAAGAAAAAGTGAGTAAAGAACCTATGTGTGACTTTGCACAGAGAGTTTAAAAAACATGGATACATGCAAGAAACTCCTCATCATCACCAACTTCAGGCAGGCACAATGTTCTGCTTTTGGTGTAACCTATCTTTTGTCCTTGCATGAATAACTTGAATCAGTTATATGACATACAGGATATGACTGTACACAAAGAATAGACTCACTAATTTTTTCCACACAGACATAGAAAAAATGACTCTTAAAGAAATCTTTCAAGAAAGAATGATTAATTAGTAAATTAGAATCAATATCAGTTTCATAGGCATGGCAGAAAAAAAGAATTTCAAGGCAGAATTTGACGAATAATGAAGAAAAGACACATTTAAGGAACTGTCTTACTGATGAGTGGAGCAGACAGCACACAAGAAAGGAGGGACCAAAAAAAAGGAATTCAAACCCATCAACCATGGCTACATTTCCATGTGTGCAATACTGGCTGTGAATGTATTTGTCTCTCTGGCATGCTGCTGATGGGAGAAGTCATGGCTCCCAAAAAAACCCCATAAATACATTCCCACTCAGGCAGCCATCCTGCTGCCTGTCCACAACGTGACACAAGCCCTGTCACCCTCATCATCAAAACAGCACTGACAGACCAAGGTGTGGCTACTGATGGCAGTGAAAATGAGGGGCTTTGCCTCAGGCAGCTGCCACCTCCTTCATTCAGGATTTGTCATAGTTTAAGAGAGCTGCCCCTTCCTATCAGCTCCATGACTGAACATAGAAAGAGTCCTCTCTAAACTACCCAATAATTCTTCCAGGGTTCAAAGAAATTTTGAAAAAAGCAATCAGATGTGCTAGGAGGGTCCCCAAAATGCTGGTGATTTTCTCAAGGTATCATTGTTCTGTTCTGTCTGATTTTCTTATGGAACACCACTCTTACTCAAAGATGAGCCCAACTATACACTAATTTAATCAGACAAACATAAGCCATGTCTGTCCATGTGGATATACCTCAAATGAAGTTGTTCTAAAATAGGATTGCAATGTATCTTTTTGGGGAAGCTCCTAGGCTGTTTCTGAAACAGCCCACAGGTAGGGAGCCTCGTATTTCCAGGAGGAGGTGGATTCACTTTGCATGCACCAAGTAAGTAATGAGGCAGATGAAATCAATACCTCAGATTGATGCCTCCTTCCTAGATCACCTGGGCAGTATGCCTGCCTTATCACATTTTTCACACTGTGATCCCAGTGCCTACATTTACAGTAGACACACTAAGCAGGATGGGCCATGTGATGACTCCACCCTGCCTTCTTTAGCCTGGAAATCCTGTGTTAATATAAAAAGTCCTCCTGTTTCAACCAGACAAAACTTTCCAGATGGAATAAAACAGGACACATCTGGGAAAAACTGGATGTGAGATAGCCTAGATAATTGACACATTTTAACTTAGAGCAATAACTTCTGCACCCATGTCAGCAATCTAATTTCACTACTAAACCAACTGAAGTAGTACATAGTACTGTTGGTTTTATTTTCTTTTAAAGAATTACTGCTTCTCCTACTTGATGATGTCCTCCGTGATATATCCCCTTACAGTCTCACAGAAGTGAATTATATCTCATGCACTACTTCAACTGTTTTCTTTCTATATATCTCTATATGGTGTCCTGTTAAAATGACACTTGTGATCTGTAACTTGGTGTTATTTTTGCAAATGTTATTCAAACATATTCTCTCTCAATTTTCTTTCTTTGATCTGACAGTTATTTCAGATAACTTATTTCTTTGCTGGGATTCTATTGCTCTCACCAAAATATAACTTTGAAAAATAGTAACTTTTGTTAGAGGCAGTTTTAAAAATATACTAAGAGGACACCAACAAAGTAATCAAATGTTATGAAACTACTTAGGGAAAGGTGTTCTTTTTGGAAGACAAAAGGAAAAAAAATCAACATTAGCAGAAGATACATTGTCTCTGAAGCGAAGAAAAAATAACCAAGAACTAGATTTTTGATGCAATGTATTAGCAGGGACAGAAAAGGAGAAGAAATCCATAAACTTGGTTGAACTTCAGGTAGTTAATAGTACTTAATTTTATTTAAGCCATGTGAATTATTAAATCTGCAATTTCAAAGTTATTTGAGGCCTTTAACATCACTATCCAATGTATGCCAAGGAGTGCTAAAGATAACTGTGCCTGATCCACTCCATTTGGCTGTCTGTCCTGGCACTTCTATTCAGGGACTTCTCATCCTTAGTTCTTCAAGCCTGCAACCAGCATCCTCTTCTCTTGCCAGAGACACCATTTTTTTCTCTCCCAGTTCTCTGATATCCCAAACATTCCCTTTCTTTTTCTTCCTCTCATTTCTTTTTTTGCTGAGAAACATCCGTCTCCCAAACAGCCAGCAGCAGCCTGCCAGGCAACACATTCAGTCAAATTCTCTGAGTTCCGCTCTCTCTCTCTCCCTCTTTCCTGGCCTTTCCTTAATCTCCCTCCAATTTCTTCCGATGTGCAATTTTTCTCATTCAACACCATTTAAGTCCAGCAGCTGTAACTCATTCACATATGCATAGCTGTCAAAGTCAGCAGCTCTGCCTGTCTTGTTACAGGCAGAACCACGACTTTTAAGAGCTGGTCCTACAGACTCTAATCATTCATAGCAGGGTTTTTTTTAGTTTTTTTAAATTCAAGCTAATAAAACACTTCATAACATTAGTACATTGATCTATGTAACAAATAGGAGAAGATTCAGCGTGACAAACAGGATTACAATATGAAGAATATGACTGCCAGCATCTCTGGCAATTATTCAGGTGCTGCTCTTTCCCAGACACCTACTTTGTCACTTTGCAAACATATTGACCAGAGCAGTCACTGCAAGGATCAAGCCCAACCCTCTTCCCACCCCCAGCTGCCTGCTTCCAACCCCATGCCAGTCCAGGTTTCTATGAATACAAGTGATGATCTGACCCAGGATAAACTTAGCTCTCACCCCTCTTCTTTTCTGGGGTAGTGATTAGTACAAACAAGGAATTTCCCAATGCAGTTCACCACAGGACTACAGAAAGACCTGGGCTGGCCAAGGCAAGGAAGCAGCATATGAGTGGAAAATAGGATAAATATTATGGTGGTGGTGCAACTTAATTTTTCATGGAAACATGACCACACTTCTCCATTCACATTCACTGTTTCATCTCCTACACAGCCACCACCTTAGGAACTACTAAATCTGAGAAATTAAACCTTCAAGCAAGCCAATATACTTTTTCAAGATTCTCTGGGAAAACCAGCATATGGAGATTCAAGCAGCCAGGATCAGACTGCATCCATTAACAGATATCCTTAACACCTCCTCAGTATACCTCTATTTTAACACCATAGCCTGCAGTCTACTGTAGGAACATGAAGGACAATGAATTAGTCCATGCTATAGCTAAAACTCAGGTATCATGCTATGCACACTACAACACAACTTCATAAAAGAAGGGTCATAACGCCACTGGTTTATGTCAACTGATCCCAGTAGTATCATTACTGGGCATAAAACATTTACAGTTATCTCCAGCCTGCTCTGGTTTCAGTAGCATGTGGTAATTTTATCATCCATTCAGCACTATGCAGCAGAACAATGTTTGTATCTAAATGAGGCAGAGACAAGTAGCACATGACGCTTAAGGTTCCTGCTCCTGTCCCTTCGCACAGGGATGTGGGTCCCCAGCCAGACAGCTCTTGCTCAGGTATGATGTGGAGAGATCAGCCATCTACACAGGCTGACAGGCAAGAGCTACATGCCAACTGCAGCTGGAGTGCAGGATTATAGTGTGTCACAACACCTGCTGCAAAAGCCCAAGCATTTCCCATTCATTAACATAGTATTTCCCATTCCTTAACACAGTATGTCATCTCACCACAAAGATGTGGCCTATCATCACACATCTATACGGAGTAGAAAGTCATAAAATTGCAGACAGTAGGATTAAAATATAAGTAGGATGGTTTTTGAAAAAATGTAATCAAGGTCCTACTAGCACATGACCACAGAGCCCTACCCACACTTGTGGCTGACCAATAAATGCAGCCACAAGCCAAGCCTACCAACCTCAGCCTCCAATATTCAAGCCTGATTCAAAATCTATTCCCATTAAGGACAATCTTTCCATTAAATTCAAATTTACTCCAAGCTTTGGAGTAAATGTTGCACTCTCCTACACATTATCTCTCACATCTTTCACATCCTTGTGAGGATGCAAGAGTTTAGTATAATTCAGGTAGATAGCTGCAACCACCTGTATGGCACATAACACCTATTTTTGGATTTAACAATTTAATTTAAACAACAATTTGTTTATAAACTCTGATTTGTAGAAATAAGCTTCACAGTTCTCAGATGCGGTTTGTACATAACTGAAGGCATTAAACCTGCAGGTTAACTTTACCAAAGTACTTGGTATCTACAGCACTGCATTTTTGGTGTGTTTCTTACAAAAACAAAGAAGTTGTTGTGTTTGTTTCCCTATCACTTTACCCGGTTTGAGCAAAATTAACAGTGTAATACTTCAAACAACCTGACACCTGAAGCATTATGCTTCTCTGCTTAACATCATTTTGTTGAAGGCAGCAATCTGTAAGGCTTGCAGAGATGGTTTGTTAGTTGTTTCTTTTAATAGAAAGATAGATAAGCCATCCAGCAAGGAAAACAGTTCCTCACTTATTGGTACCAAGGAAACTGCTTTTTCCTCCTCTTCTCTCCTCAGTAAAAGTCAGAAGACGTTTTACTTACAGCGTCCACTTTGACGGCTGACAGCACAACTTCCATCAGGATCAGCCAAAGTCCCGTATCCCTGCAGGGAAAGGTGAAGAAGGACGATATTGTTTTAAGCTAGTTCAAAACAAGCACGTGATCACGCTCCGTAGTTAAAGGTGACAATACGACTTTAAAAAAGTTATTTCCAAAAGCCTACTGAGCGGAATTACTTACTGACAAAGGAAAATACGTGCACTGGGAAGCTGCGAGATGTCCATTTTCGCTCCTTCCCTGGCCGGGGGCTCGGCTCAGGGCTCCCTCCCGCCGGACGGTCACCCCTGCAAGGCAGAGAAGAGCCCGCTTGTAACGCCGCTCCCCCCGCCGGAGGTCTCGGGGCTCGGCGACGCCGCAGCCGGAGCAGGGAGCGGCCCCACCGGCCGGGCCGGGCCGGGCTCCGATCCGGGGGGAGAGAGGGCTGCCCGCGCCGCGCACCGAGCGGCGTCCTCCCGGCGCGCAGCACCCGCGGGGCGCGGACCCCGACGGGCCGAGCGGAGCCAGCGCCCCCGGCC
>VYXF01007953.1:624916-646505 GCA_013397295.1 Polioptila caerulea
TTAATGTCAGTTGTGCAACCCCTGTCTTCTTAATTGTACCATGGCCTTCATCACAGAATTGGTGAGGCTGGTGAGCACCTTGGAGATCATCTAGTCCCACACCCTGCTCAGAGCAGAGACAGCTACAACAGGCTGCTTAATGCTGTGTCCCACTGAGTTTTGAGTATGTCCAAGGATGGAGGCTGCTCAACCCCTCTAGGCAACCTGTGTCAGTGCTTAGTCACCCTCACAGTAAATGTTTCTTCATATGTACCTTGTGTTTGCTCCAGGCTTGAGACCATCCATGCCTGTGAGCACAAGCAAGCGTGGCAGAAGCAGCTCATGCTGTGTTGGTGGTGGTGACTCTGCAGTCTGTCAGGGCTGACAGAGTGAAAAATTGTTTTTATCTCTGACACATCTGTGATTAAATACATACAAGGAGATTTGGAACGACTGCTCTGACAGAGGCATTTGACGTAGCAAAGCCAGCCCTGAGCCAGCTACTGTCGTGATCACGTTCCTCAGTAGAGAAGGAGGGAGATGCTCCGTTGCAGCTCCTGCTGGTTTTAATGGGGCGCTAGAAGGTGTCTCCAGGTGTGACACTGGAAGTTTAGTGTTCTTTATTTTGATCAATTATAATGAAAATAATAATTGTAGCTATCTGGGCTTTTGTGCTGCTCTGTGTTCTTTTCAGGAGATTCATTTTCAGGTTACAATGAGAGCAGAGTAGAAGACAAGGGCAGTAGATTAAAATGTTTCCAGGTCAGTATAAAAGACTACTCCCATGAGATGGTTGCAGGAGAAAATTGTTTTGATGGTGCTCTGTAGGGGCTCTAATTTCTGACACTCTTCAGGCTGCCATTTCCTTTGGAGAAAGTCTGTTTCCTAACATCAGTACTGCTTGGTTGAGAGTTGTCAGTGCCCTGGAAATGCCTGTTTCATGTTTCGGTACCTTGTCCGTGCTGCTGCAGTGCTGGTCCTTGTGCTGCGTGCAGTGGAGCGAGATCTTCAGCTGCACTTGAGCCCTGGGCTCAGTCACCTTCCACAAGTGGCTGCCGAGCAGCCACTGGTAAAATGAAGGAGCTCTCCTGGCCACCACTGCTCAGCAGTGGGCTTGGCATTCTCTCCAAGTTCCCAACCAATCTCCCTTTTCTGCTTTTAGTCTTGGTGGATTGGGTGCTGGGACTGAGCTGAGAGCAAGCTCTGTGGAGCTAATAGGGAAAGGCTTGCCAAAACACTGATAAAAGCATGCATAAATTTTTCCACAAGGGCTTTGCTGATTCCACTAGTGCTACTTGAGCTGAGAGAGTGGTGGCAACTGGGGATGCACTGGTGGGAGGCCAGGAGGTTCCTGTCCCTGGTAAGCCCTGTATAAAGAGTGGTCCTGTATGTGGCCAGGCAGAGAGAGCTCTGCTGTATTGTCCTCATGCCTTCCTTGCATCACCTCTCCTATTTATATTTGGGTGTGCATTCTGACACATGCAGTTAGAAGCCAAAAGCAAAAGGAATATAACTGCTTCCAAGTAATCTGACCAATTTTTAAATTCTCTTCTCATTAGAAATGTGATTTACTGAGATGGAGATGTACAGGGCACATAAACCAAGAGCAGGTAAAAAGAATGACCTCGGCTTTTGGCATGTGCTTGAAGAGAAGTCGTATGACTGAGTCTGAGTCACTGGTAGCACTTCACTTGGGTGTGCTTTTGCTAAAGAAGTGAGGCAGGGTTGGGCCAGTTCATGTCTAGGACTGCCATGTCTTTGATGCTCAGATACCTATTCCCTGAGGTCATCTGACACCCTTGTCTCTGAATGTCCTTAAGGACTTGACAATACCAAGAGCACATTTAATAAACCCTGACAAGTGTTAATTCAGGAGGGAGATATGGTCACTCTGGTTTCAAAAATATGGCCTGAAGGGGTGACCCAAATGATTTCTAATGAATGAAGCTCCTCTCAGGCTAGAAGGCTTCAGAAAAAAAACCAAACAGGAAATGGGTTTGGTTGCCCCTGCTGGGCTATGGTGGAGTGTGGGAGTCTAAAGAAGACAAGTGCAGTGCTCACTTTTTCTCCTGTTGAAGCAAGATGTCATGTCAAGAAGAGGTGTAAGATCTGGGGTGGCTGAGGGTGCACCAGAGAGGATCATGAGAGCTTGGGCTGGAGGGTGGCCTTCCAGCTTGTGGTGAGCAGTACTTGCTGGGGAAGAGGAAGAGTGGTGGGCATGGGTTCACCTGTCCCAGCAGTGAGGGGTTATTACTCAGTATGTATACTCTGAAAAATGCACGGGCACTTCTGGGGACAAGGGGACAGGCCTGGTGACTCCTTGCTCCCAAAGGACTGTCTTTATACCTGTTGTCCTTTCTGCCAACTTCCCCTCTTGCTCTGGTCATTTCTTCTGCAGCATCATGGCATGGGGTGCTGGAGGTGGGAGAGAAGGGCAGGATATTTTGGAAACATGCACCTGCCTGCTGCCAGCCTTGCTGGCGAGCAGTCTCTGAACCTGTTGAGTATCAGCATACAAAAGTGCGTTCATGGACTGTCATCCCAAGCTGCACAATTTTTGCTTCTGAGTGTTTGTATGAAATGCCTGCAGGACTACTGCAATGTTTCATTGCAAATTGTCTGCTTGGTGTTTATAATCCTGGGTATCACTAGCTTGTATAATGCCTGAGGTTAGGCTGGGTGTATATTCTGTCAGTTGCCCAGATTATGTAGAGCAATGTAGCACAGCTGCTGCAGGCAGCTAAGACTATTGTTCTAAAATGTCAGAAACCTTCTTTAGGACTAGGCCTAGGAATATTGTACTTTTTATAGAACTAGACTAAACAAAGGAAGATTCAACAATCTCTACACAAGAATAAATTGACTTACTTCATCAGTGTTTGAAAGTTACATAGTACACCCTTCCCAGAATTTCCGCTGACTTTCCCATCATAAACACTTAACACCTTAACACCTTGCAAGATTTGATCAAAGAGATCGTGGGCATGGGCTTTGACTTGAGTGGAAGAGCAACCTGTGGCTTTAGTGAGTAGTTAAAGGTCTGAAATACTGCTGCAATGTAATGATGTTTGTGAGAAGAGGAATTTTGATTTCTTTGAGTTGTGACTGGTTGGAATTATTCTTGGTGATTTAATACATCAGAAAAGTATGTTGGCATTAACACCTAAAGAGTATTTATGTAGCAGTGACTTGGAGAATGTGTCAGTAGGACAAGTTAAATAGGACAAGTTAAAACATTATCAATATGTAATGACTACCATTATGCTGTTGTAATCTGAGGTGAGTTACAGTAAAGAAATAGGCAAATGTATTCTTCATAAAGAGTATAACTAGTCCAAAAAACTAGTCCATTTTTATCCACTGGCATGTACAAATAGTTATAGGATGAAAAAAACTGTTTAATCTTCCTTTATCTCTGACATATCCTCTTACAGAGGGAGGAGCTTGAATAAACTTTCTAAATTGTAAGAAAAGTACAGTGTATATGTTCAAAAGCACTTCAGCTTCCAGTCCCTTGTACTTCTACTACACTCTCTTCAGCTCAGTATTCACAATTTACCACGTTGATATCTCAAAATATCTCAAGTACGTATTTTTAAGGAAGCCTTTTAACATTGTGTGTTTTTGTTATATTTCTGACATGGCAAAAAACATTGTAAGCCTTAATGCCATCTTAGCTCTTCTTGGCTTAGGTGTTTGTGTGGTGGTGGTAGGAACTACCTCTTTTCACCTCTGGCTTGCCAAGTTATCAAGCATCTGAAAACCTGTACTTATGGGTTCCAATGCAAATTGTAGTCCTGCTTTTATACCTGTGCTGGGGTGTTTCAGTGACATCAGTGCAGTTCTGGTGCAAGGTGCTGACAGCAGGTGCCATGGCACCCAGCAGCTTGAGAATCTGCTTGCATGGAGATGAGTCAGCCTCACAGCCAGCAAAAAACTTCCCTTTTTTTGGCTTGGCTTGCCTTACAGCCCCATAATAAAAAGGACATGTCCAAAAATGAAATGAGGGAAGCCAAAGAAGAGCTGGAAAAGGATAGGTTTCCTTCTTCTTGATTTTTTTTAATGTTACTGTATCTAAAGAATGGTATTCTCACACATGTTCTGAAATAAATAGTGTAAGATTTTCCAAGAATGTGCCAACCAACTTTATAAAACGTGTAATTGTGTTTTTAGCAAGGTTATTGAGCTACTTTTATGGACTTTCTTGTAAGCTAAAGGGTTTCTTTGTGCGGATTCAGGAGAATAACTAATCATACTCTGTTCCCCTCCTTTCCTATGCTTTTTTTTCTCTCCGTGTTCATCCACTGCCTTCACCTTTGCTGCTGGCAGACAGCCTCCTTCTCACAGGGTCTGAGGAAGGGTGTGCTTCTTCAACAGAACAATGTGAAGGACAAAATACAAAGTGCTGTCAAGTGTGTGGAGTAAACAAATTGCAAAGTAATAATTAAGTTTCTTTCATCTTTTTGTGCCTTTCATCTGCTTGTAGCAGTGACAGAGACCACATTCTGACATGCAGGTTTTTTGAGAGGGGACCAGCAGAAGAAATTATCAGAGTTATAAAATAAATCCAGTAGTTATTTTAATACACTGAGATTGGTAGGAAAAACTAGAATATTTTAATTAAAAATCAAGTGAGTTTGGTAATTTACAAAGAAGAGATGTAGTTTTTTATAGAAGACTGAAGCATGGTACAAACTATCCATTATCTTGTCTGTAGATAACATATACCTTATTAAAAAACATTTCAAATGCTACAACTGGAAACAGAAAGCTTTTAAGTAAAGTCTGTCACTCCCGTAGAGATCCCTGCCCAGCTGTTAAGGTGGGAGTGGAAGAGATGTGCTGAGTAGCTCCAGTTTGCAAACTCTGTGCTTCATCTCTGAATTGAGACAAGATGAAAGCCACAAATCAGGTTTAGATGTTGAACTTTCTTGAAAGGTGTCAGAAGCCTGGTGGTGTTCCCTAACATTCCTAGAAAAAAAAAAAAAAAAGATTGAGTCAAGTAACATTCATCTCCTCTACCACCTTTGAACACCAGTGCCCAGCCTTCTCTCTGCCCATGCGTGTCTCAGCTGCTGGGGGATTTCTAATCTCTCTGCCTTCATGGGAGGTCTGAGGTTTCAACTTTTCTTCTAGTCAAGATGCCCTCTTGATATATCTTCTGTACATGTGGATGTTGTCTTAACACTGGGGAATCAAAGTGGTAGAGTATTTCTAAATGCTTTAGTGGGAGAATATGTTCTAATTCATCATAGTCAATGATCAATGCCATTTTTACATGAGGATTCTTCCTATAGATAATTCAAAGTTCATACTGAAATATGTAATCTTTCATGCAAGTAATCACTTAGTGGAAAATAAATGTTTTATTAGCTGGTTCTCTTTTAGTAGATGATTTATGGGGTTCTTAGTTTAGTATACAGAAATCAGAATGAGAAAGGCTCTTTCTTTTATTTTTTCTCTTTGTCATGACCAATGTTTCAGTTGTAGCTAAGGGATAGAACAAATTAGCCCATTTTCACTGGATAGCTATGTGCTGACTAGATATTGTAAGTCTTTTGGTCTTATTAGTCTAGCTGTTTATCTAATGGAAGAAAACTTGTTTTCTAGTCTACTGAAGACTTCTGTTGAAATATTTGTTAATCTAAAAACATTGATGAAACAAATCCTAAGATTGTAATGAAACCCAAATAAGGTTGAAAAATTACACTGGTATGGACTGCTGGGGCTGTAAAGAATTAGAACAAAAGTTTAAAAAGAAATTAGTGCATTAATAGTTTGTATTCATAGTGCACATATTAAGGGAAAAATCATCTACATGAGGGTAGATTCAAGCATTCCAGGAATTTTCATATTGTACTTGAAGCTTGTCCCTTATATGGCAATGGTAAGTCAGTTATCTGCTAGCAGAATAAAAAAAGGATGAGTTCTGGCTGCCATAAAGCCAAGATACATGTGCAAGCACTAATTGTGGCCAAAACTCAGAAGACTTTTTTAGCTGTAAATACACGTGTTTTTAGCAGTTTGTTAGAATAGGCAAGGAAGACTAAAGCTACCACAAGCTAGATGCCTGTAATGTAGCAGGTTTACTTGAGAAAGTTATGAGTAACTTTTTAAAACATTTTTTTTTAGCTGAGGTGTATTGACTGGGGCTGTATCTTTGTTAAGAACAAAAAATTTTTTGGCATCGACATGGAAACTTTTAAAGAAAAGCACGGAATAGCAAGAGGCATAAATGAAAGTGAGAAGAAAGTAAAAATCTTAATGTTATCCTAGGAAGTCTATGTTTTCATCATGTTTGGTTGTTTGTGGGTTTTTTTGTTTTTTTTTTGAATGGCACAGGGATTCTGAGGAGTCAAGTTTGCACAATGCATCTCCAGGGGCCAGAGTAGAAAGCAGGGCAAGAAAAAAGGTCAGGAAAAAGGGAAAGAACTAAGTGCTAGAGCCCTGCACTTAGTTTTGCTTAGCTGGACAACAGCTGTGGGATCTGGCTTTTGGTCCTGGCCAGTGCCACTGATTGTAGGGACCCTCCAGCTGGCAGTCCCAGCCTGGAAAGGGCTGTTCTGTGATTGTTACTGGTAAATATAAACTGGGAGAAGACTCAGACATGGATTCTGCTGCTGTTAATTCTTACGCAATGTAATCCTACTGTCTGTGACTTTGTATTGCTATTTTAAAACTTATTTCCCAGTATGGACCTTGGTGATCCAGCAAATGTTGTACCAGTGCCTAAAGTCATTGGGTTAAATAATGTCTCGGCTCACGCCCTTGAGAATGCCAAAATAATAGTTCAAATCATGCAGAAAAGTAGATCCATCTTTCTGGGAACATGCCTTTGAAAATGTGCTCTGATTCACACTGGTCAGACAAACAGTGGATGCTGATTTCTGATGCATTTTCCAGGAATTATGTGCTTGCTTGGGACAGAGCTTGTGATTTTAAATGGATTGGATGTGTCATAAGCATGGAAAAGCTTTGAATGGTAGCCCCTGAGATGTGCAGGCAGGCAGCTGCTAACCTTGTCGTGATTATAGCTCAGTGCCCTCTGTCCTGCCAGGTGCAGACTTATTTCCTCAAAGCTGCTAATAATTTCTGCTTCCATTTAATTGATTTTTAGAATAGTCAAAGAGGCCATGTATGTGGAAGGTTTTTTTTCTGGAGTATCAAGGACACCAAAGAAGATGATGTTGGCAAAGCCAAAAAACTGCACAGGTCAAAAATTAGAAAGATTTTTTTTGTGAGAATGCTTCTGTGTGCTGTCACTATTGGAATAACGTTTTCCTTTTAGTTCCTCCAAATAAAATCTTTAAAGGAGCAAGCCTAGAAAGTGATTGCCTTATGCCTGTTTGGGTTCCCATGGCCTTTGCAAAGGTAATATACACAGTATAATATACACCTGCTGAAAGATGTTTTGTTCTAAATGCCTTCCTTGCATTCATAAAAACTTTCTCATTGATACCACAGGAGCTGATGGTGCTAGAATTGATTTGGCAATGTGAAAGCAAGAGGAAAAGGTCTGTTTGGTCCTCTAGATACACTAGATGCTGCCAGACCTGCAGAAGATGCAGCTGCATCAAACAAGATTATCCGACCCTGTGTTATCAAGATAAACTGGCCCTGTGTAAAGGCCTGGGGTGGCATTTACATCATCCCTGTATAGTGGGTTTGGTCCAGAGCTTGCAAATTAACAATTCTGTGCACAACTTTAGTTACTCACACAACATAAGACACATCTGTGCATTGACAGACATGCACATCTGGACTCTATTTCAAGCAGAAATCTTTTTATATTTGTTCAATGTCAATACATCAATATCCTTTATTTTAATAGCATCCTGTTGGTTATAACTAAATAGAAACAATTTAACTTGCAAAATAGAATAGCATGCAGAATTTAATGCCGTGCCAAAACAGTCTGTGGAGTGAGTGTCTTCTGTTGAGCTCAGATTTATTTTAGCTGGACTGTTATCCTGTACCACATGGTTCACAAGCAACTCTTTGTTTTTTGTAAATCCCCATTCAACATTATAGATTAAAGTCTGAACATTTCATGGCCAAAATGTGAAAAGTTCTGTGTTTCCCTCCCTGAGCCCTCTCAGATGTGTGCCATGATTGGAAGGGTAATGGGCAATTACATGGAATGGGTTTGCACAGTGTGTGTCTGTATTGTCCAAGGGAAATTGTGAAATTGATTGATACGGGAGGCTGCACATGTGATTATGTCATGTTGAGTATTGTTTTGGTTAATACCCCTACTTTTCTGATAAATATGGCTCAGCTGCCTAGAAAAATATTTCATAGTTCTGAATCCAGAGATCTATAAATCATATCAAATCAGTCCTGAAAACAGAACGAGATTTTTTGCAAAGTTGCACATATTATTGTATGAGGTACTTCTGAAAATAATTGAATGTTGTGGTGTGCTTAAAGCATGAGCCTCAAGTGATATAATTGATAGGAATTAGTCATTTGTGTAAATTTTGGTGCTGATGCTTCAATATCTGACTGGCTGCAGGAATTATTTAGTGGACGATTAAGTGTAAAACTGGGTCTGTTTTTGGAGAAGCCATCAGCTTCTTTAGACTGGTTATTTACCTGCCTTTGTTTGGGAAGGTGGAGAAGGGGTGGGAATGTAAAAGAGTCAAGGCACTTTGCATGTTATGATGAAGTGCTGAGGTAGCAGCTGGGTAAAGAAATAATTTCTAAGTGTGTTGTCTGGGTAAGGCCAACAGCTACACTTTGCCATTCCCCTGTGCCTTCCTGTGTGTTCTCTGCTCCCTGGGGGACAGACAGTGATTTGGGCTGCTCCTTATACCTGCTTTACTGTGCTGTATGGAAAAGATATGCCAGCTTTTCTTTCCTGGCTGGTGCCTCCCACACATTAAGCATTGCAGGTGAATCACCATTTCCCTTTTACCTTCTGTCAGCACCTGCATTTGAAACTGCTGAGCCTTGGACTGGCCAGCAGCAAGGATATGCTCCTGCAGGAGGAGCAGCAGAACCCACTGCCTGTCATCCCACAGGAGGGGCAGCGAGCACATATCAGCTGGTGGGCTGCAGGTCCCAAGTCAGATCATCAATCCCTTCATCTCTTCCTGTGAGCTCGAGGGTGTCCAGTGAGACTCCATCATTGCCTGTCCTGCTGGGACTCCAGGAGAGCCTGAAGTGGTAGTGCTGCTCCACCCCTTCCTGAAGTTGCCTTTGAAGCTGAACTATCCAGCTGACTGCAGTAGGGAGCCAGAGCAATGCCAGTTGCATCCCCTTCAAAACCTACAGGCCATGAGAAAAGGGAGGGAACAAGTTGTAAAAAAGCCAGAAAATGTCTGTAGAATCTGTGTGTTTTTTCTTACTCTTAAGGTTTTTCAAAATTTTATTTATGGCATGAGAAATTACTTTTGTCACTGAAGAATTATTACATGCAGAGAAGTAGGTTAGTGGTCTTGATCAGCAGAGTAAAAATGAGTTTCATCAGCTTGGTTGTCTGAGGATGATTTTATCTTGACAGCCTACAGATGGAAGATGGAGGCTAGTCAGATGCTCTGTGCCTCTTTTCCTCCCCTACAACCAGTCTTGGCCTGTTCCCCAAATTGAAAGTCCAAAATGTCATGTCTGTAATAATTTTTTCATGCTTGTTTCATTGTTGGGGCTTAGCGATGATGAGTCTATAATGACTTCCTAACAACTCAGTCAATAAAAATATGGCATATGAAAATATATGCTATTGTTTAATGTTGGGAAGGCATTAAAAGCTTCTGAATGTGTTGACAGGTGAGAAACTACTGAGGTGTTGTGATCAAGGTAAATTACCAAGGGAAAAGCGTCTCCTCAGGCTCTCAGATGAGTCATCAAAGAGATTTTTTTTTTTTTAATAATAAAGACATTAATGAAGAGACATCCTCTAGAATATTATCAGTAGAGTACAAGACAACCTTTTCTGTATAGTTTGGCCTAATTTTTCCCACTGTTAAGTGAACATGTCAAGCTACCTTCAAAGGTGGTAGATGTATTTCTTGGTACCCTAAGTTTTTCTCCTTGTTGCAACTCTTAACATTGCCAAGGAGATAGATTACTTAGTGGCCTTTTAGTTGAGAGGTGATTGCAGGAAAGAGAAACTAAGAATGTAAGGTTGACTGAAACCCAAAAGTTTTGTAGCTGTGCCCAGCAGGTTTATTATTTCTTTTTTTTAAGGACAACTAACAGTTGTACAGATCACAGCATTTAGAATCCATGTGAAATACAGGAATACATATGGGGTTTTTTGGGGTGGGGGGGAGGAAGCAATTGAAAAGGAGTAAAGGGTGACTTTTTGGTTTTTTGTGTGTTTTGTTTTTTGGGGTTTTTTTCAGGCCTTATCAAGAAATACTGGAAAGAAAAAAATTGGGAGAAAAATGCCAAAGAAATACATATTATGTTTTTGTCTTAGAACAGGCAGTTAAGTAATTGCTAGGGTAATGAAAATGTATTACCACTGCACTTACATTTATCAGATTTTTTTCTGAAATTATAAATAGTTTGAATAAACAACTTCATTTTGGAACCTTCAGTATCAGCCAAACACAATTCCTGTACACTGCAATCTGTACTATTCTCAGTCCTGTGCAAAGTATGCTGTTGTGTGTTGGCATATTTGTTTCTTGACTAAGATTTTTTTACCAGAAACATCTCCTTTATTTTTATTATAGAGTGAAGTACCTATGCACATACTTGTTTCTGAAATCTTCATTTCTGTTTAGAAGTTACTGATACTGACACATTATCTTTTTCAGCATTTTCTTTTTCTCTGTTCTGGACACATGCCATTAGTTCCTCACAGAAGTATGTGCTAGTAGAACCCCCTCAGCATTACATGTAAAATTCAAAAGTATTTTATCATTCATTTCATGCAAGCATATCTAGCATGGCTCACTCATTTTAGGACTAAGAAATGCATTATGCATAATGGTGATAAAGCCTCATTTTGATAAGCAGTTATCTGTTGCAGATACTATTTTTTTCATTTCCCCTCATTCTATTTTATTTTTCTTTGGGAAAAAGTGTGATACCCTCCTGCCCACTCTCCCAACACCTTTAAAATCTGTGGAGTGCTCTCACGTCTAAGTGAGGCTCATGGATCTGATAGATAATCAAAGAATAAGAAGAGTTCCAATGAAAGCCTTTTCCCTTGCCAATAAAATTGTCATATTCTGATTCAGTGGTAAAAATAAAATGGTAGGGTTCTTTTTCTGTTCTTTCAGGTTAAATTGCAGACTTTCTCACTGTGCAGTCTAAGGTTTTATTTTCCATTTCACTTTGTTCACTGACATGTTCATCAGACCTTTTTAGATATGAAGACATGGACATTGCATCCCATCCAAAGGTGGGGTGTGTTTCAGGAGTTGGTCTCCCACGTTGCCTGTGGATGTACACCATGTGCTACAAACCCCTCGAGGGCTGTCATTTTTTGTCTGAAGGTTCCAGTGCAATCATTGTGTCTCCAGTGGTTCCCCTCCTGCTGCACATCCACCTGCTCTCAGCTACAGGCAGAACTGCAAACAGGTTCAGATCCTGAAGCCTGAAGGGATGAATCTGGCTTATTTGGAGGGAGCTTGGCCTGGTACCAACCTGGTACCATGCTTTCCCTTTTCCCTTGGGTATATGGAAGGAACTCTCCTCCCTGAGCAGCTCCAGCTGGCTGCCTGGATACCCTGTGTGAGCTGACACATGGATCTCTAACTCCACAACGCTGTTCAGCTGCTTATCTCAGTGCTGCTCGAGGATGAGGGGAGCTTGGAGCTCATCCGCTGGGCTGAGGGAAATGTTACAGGCAGTATCCAGTGCAGCTGCAGATGAGTCTGGCTGAGTTCACATGTGGGAACAGAAATCCAGTCCCTGTTTTGCCACAGGCTCCTTTGGCAGCCATAAGGCAGTATTTTTAGCTTCCCTGTGTCTCCCTTTCCTAAAAGTGAAGTAAGGAGAACAAAATCTCCTGATATTCAAAGTAAGATATAAATAAGTTGTGTGCTATTTTGTGATAGGGATTATACAGATCTTGAAAATGTGTAAGAAAAATGAATTTGATTGAAGAATAATTTCTCAGTATGATCAGCTTCAGGAATAAAAGGAGTTCACAGACTAAAAAGTTGGCAGCACGCTGGTGCTCATGACCTAACATGTAACTCTGGGCTGCCAAGCTTTTTCCTGTATTGGCCCTTGCTGTTCTCATTTTAGGTGTTTCTGCAGTAACCACAGAGACAAAACCTTTAAATATAGAGGCTAAATATCAGAATGGGAAAAAAAGACAAATGATCAAGGGGAATTTTGTGATGGGTTCAGTATAGTGTACAAGATTAACTTGGGATTTCCATCTAGTGATTTCAGCTATGAGTCTCTGATCCTCTTGGAGCACAAAATAATTACAATATATTTAAAAGCATGTTTTCTAAATTTTTTCTGCTTAGGACCCCAAAATAGAAAAATCTTGGTTTTTCTACCAGAACAGGCAAGTATTCACAGAATTATTTAGATGAGTAGAGGAGGAAAATACAAGTAGTAAGACAGAATAGCTTTAAACCTGCATACCTTACGATGCCTGCCAGTTTTTATGAGGCAAAACCAGCCAAGATCTCCATATAAATTTATTTTAATGATTAAAAATGGTCTTTTGGAAATGGACATCGTAACTTTTAAATTTTTTTTCCAGTTTAACATGAAATTCCTCTCCAGTGAAAGAAGGGGAAATGAAGTAAATGAATAAAGGAAAGGCTTGCCAAACAATGATAAGCTTTGGATTGTTGTAAATAACTGTAAAAAGTTTAATATCATTATAGGAGAGTGTTACCTGTTCTCCTCTTCCTTCACTGCTAATTGGAATTAGGAGAGACTGATTTTATTCTTTATTTAAATTTACAGCATTGAACAAGACAGGGAATCCAGGCTGTTCTCAGCTGGATAACAAACAGTAGAGCTATTCTTTTGGTCTGAAAACCCTGACCTCGCAGGGAAAAGTGATCACACTGCTTCCAAAATAGGCACATCTGTATACTGTAGTACTTTGTCTCTCAGGGATACTTGATGTGTGCTCCACCAGTGGAAGACTGGGTGAGGTAAATGTAGAGTTCCAGAATATAAAGCATGAAACTACACCTAATCCCAAAAATTTTAGGCATCCCTGGGTGTTTTTTATTTAGAAAAGTTAATGTCAGTCTTATTTTAGGAAGTACAGCGAACAGCTTCTGTTCTTCATTCCCCTCACTACTTGTAGTTTTTGGTGAGCACTTAAATATTTTACCTGTCTTAAATACTTACAAATATTAAATCACTCTATTGCATCATTATGAAAATGAATTTTTCTGTATTCATGTGCTTAAATACAGAAATTGAGGTGGAAATACGAAACAAGCATCCAATCAGTTGACTTCACTCTCATTTTGTGTTGAAAATGCAATGTTTTTGAGATATCAGAAAAAAAATTGAAATAGAAACGTGATTATAAAGCAAGGGATGGATGTGGCTTGACTTTGGTAAGCACTGTTTTTTCCTTGTAGACAATTTTCCACGTGGAGTTGAATAGGGTTGCTCCCAGCCCCTGGCAGCTCCTTGCCCCAGTAACATCAAGTATCAGCGAAGTAAGTATTGCAGGATCTGTTGGTGGGGAAAAAAGATCTGCTGCCTTTCCCTAAAGAGTAATAAGAACAAGCAGCCTTCTGAGCAAGCCTTTGTGCTGTCATTGTAGTAAGATTAGGAGAATAGTTAACCACACCAGCAAGGTATTGGCAGTGAAGGTTTTTGGTCTCTGTTGTAAATGTTTTGTGATTAATTTAACTGGGTTGGACAGGATAGGGAGCAGGTTGGACTGACTTGCTGGCTGATGCTAAAGTGGCTGTGTCCCACAGGGCTGCCAAGAGACATTTGCACTCCTTTTTCTCGTGTCTGTCAGCGTCAGTGGTGGTTTTGCTGTGAGCTGTAGCCCAGCTCAGCCCGGCTGGTTCCCGGTGTTGGCTCCTGGCTGCGTGACGGCCGCTGCTGGCCCTGGAGAGGGAGCGGGAGCGGAGCCAGACCGCAGCTGGGAGCAGCAGCAGGGACTGGGGCTGTGCTGCAGGAGCTGTGCTAACCACAGCCTCCAGGTGTGGTTTCACCTCAGAGCTGCACTGACCTAGAGCAGGGCTGGAGGATGTGGGGCTGACCTTCAGGTCACAGCCAGCTATTAGATGGCTTCTGCAAGCTGCAGCCTTGCTCCCTCTCTAGCCTATTTGCATATGGAGGGCAGTGGCCATTGAATGTGTGATGTATAGTCAAACACACTTCCTTCTCACCACTGGCCATGTCCTGACATATTAATGTGTCTTCCTACAGAGAAAATGCATAAGGAATATTCTGTTTTCATAGTCAAGCTCTGTGCAGCCTAAACATGGGCCCCTTTTGCATCATTCTAGCCTTTAATTGCTTGATGGATTTCACAGGATCACATCTTATTCAATACATGGAACAGAGTGTGCTCACTGAGCAAAGGAAGATGCAGGAATTTTTGCCTTTCTGGACTCGTTTCTTACTTAAGATCTAATAATCAAGTTGTGCTTTGAAGGCAGAGTACATGCATTCAGCTTCTCATGAGCTGCCTATGGCATTTATCACAGTAATACCTGAATGTTTTGAGAAAGCATGTGCTGATTTTTATATGCATGCTCCCCAGAAGGAAGGAGGCAGTGTATTGCTGCACTCAGTTTCTTCATCCCATTCTGCCTGTGCAAGCCAGAGTGGTGCTTTAACCTTTCCTAAAAATTCCATGGCTATTTGCTGAATCCTTGGGAGAGGAAGCCTGGAGAAGGTAATGCCAAAAGTACCTCCTAATTAGCATTCAGTAGCATTTCATAGTGTGCTTTTAACACAGTAACTTCAGCTGAAGCCAGGACTTTGAGATCTTTGGTTTGAGAAAAGATCCAACACCAGACATGTAGAGAAAATGGGGAATGTGTAATTAGTGACTGCCTGTGAAAAGTGTGGAAATGATTTGTGCTGCGTCTTCAGTTGATTTCATGGGAGAGGCAGGGACTGGATCCCATTCTTCAGGGCACCAGTCAACCGCCTTAACCAGGAGATATCTTTCCAGTTGTCTGTCTCAGCTCTCTGAGCATCTTCCACTACAGCAGAAAGCATGCAGCAGACATGCAGGCAGTCTGCTTTAGGATTGCAGAGCCTAGTGCTGAGATTTCACATTCTCCATATTAAATGGGTCTGAGTAGGGCTGGTGCTGGCCAGGGATAGCCCTGCTCTCTCATAGCTCCTACCTATTTTCAGAAAGGATAGATGTTTTCTACCAGACTTCCTACCTGTGGCTTGCCAGGCAGGAGAAATGCAAGGCACATGGGGTGATGTGACCTTGGCCAGGCCAGGCTGGTGTGGAGGGCTTGGGTTGCCTCAGAGCAATAGTAATTGAATGACTGCAGCCTGTCAGGAGAACAAAAGAGCTACTTGAGAAGAAAGGAACCTTCTGCTCAGTGCAGGTTTGTGTGGAGCTTTCACAGAACACCCTTCATTTGCATTTATTAACTTACTTTAGCTTGGAAGGAGAAGACTAGATTTAAAACCTCCAAAAGTAATTCAAAGAACAAATTAAGTAGATTAAAAAAAAAAAAAAATCCATTTTGACTCTTTTGAGGAAGACATTTTTTCCCCAATCTTAAGGTTATGAAGTGTAGCTACGTCACAGATTGTGACTAGAGGTACCAGTTCCCTGCTGCTTTCAGTTATTCCATCACTTTCTCAGGGCAGGAGGAAGGTGTGGTGTTTAAAATCCTTTATGAAAGGCTTCACAATTACTTACTGAAAGCAGTGGTGAAATGGAAATTCATTTTTCTGTGTCTCATCCAGGCTAGAGTTTGGTCCACCAAAAAGACTGCACTTTTGCTTCTTCCTTCTCATTTTCTCAGCCCAGTGCCTTTCACCTGACTGTATTGGTTACTTTGTATTTGCATTATCTGTTTCTCTTACCTGTCATCTTTTTTCTCCTTGTTCTTGTGCCTTAATAGTCCAGCCCCCATGCATTTGACTGTTATTTCAATCTTACCCATCTTTCTTCACATGAAACCATTTGACCTTACGTACACTGGCAGGCCTACAAGCTTTGTCTGTATTAAGCAGGAAAAGAGTAGGCAGCAGACTACAGGTTTTGATGTTAGCATTGTGTATATTGGAGTATTTTGCCCTTTTAACTGCTGGTGAGCAGGAGTTCCCAGTTTACAGCTGCTTGATCTATTTGATTACAAATGCTTAGTCTGTGCTCCTCCTTTGGTGTTCCTTCCTTTCTGTTGAACTATTGCCAGATATAATTCATATGTCTGAAAACATGGAAGAGTTCGTGGAACAACTGTCTTTTTCCCTGGAAATCGTTCAGCGGGCTTTTGCTATTGGTGAGGTTCTGTGTTGTGTTTATCTCTGTCTCCTTCTATGCTTAAAATTGCCGTGAGAAAATAAAAAGGTCAGATGCTGACGGACTTCCTTGCAAACCTGCTTTCTATGTCACGAATATGGAGCTTTTAAAACTGGCTAAAAGCTGTGTGGAAACAACTGAAAAATGATAAAATCTATGAATTCAGATGAAGCAATGGTGGAACAGCAATATGGTTATTTTTAGGCCTTATGTAGACAGATGCAGGTTTTTGCAACCTGTTTTGAATTATCTTCGGAAGTAGAAAATTGTATATTACTGTTAACTGTGTAAAACTTGACGTTTTCCTAAGCATGTTTCTCCTTAGAGAGTATCTTTCAGAAGATCAGCATTGGCGCTGTGACAAGACCTGTCTTCCTACACGTGGTGTCTTCTATGTGCTGTTGGTAGCAGGTAGCCCCAGGCATCTACTGATGGCAGGGAGCACCTTGAAAGTTGTCCAAAATGATAATGATCATTATATACCTCTTCTGAATAAAGTGATTTGATGCTGTGAAGCTGGATGAGCAGTGTGATGTAATTTTATATAGCCTTTAGGACAAAAAGAAATGTGTAGTTTTCAATCTGCTGATAAGCTGAGCTGAGGTACAGTAGAAGGTAAAAAATAGAAGTTCCTGCTCCACTGGAGTTCTGTGTTCTGATTTTGCTAAATGGGGTCAGTAAATATTGATGAATAGTTGCAGGTAGGTATCGTGGCATAAACACAGTCTACTAAAAATCACTAAAAAGTTTGAGGAACTATGGGATTGGCTGCTTTGGCTACTGTTGGTGTTTGAATAAGAATAGTTTTCCTTTTATTCAAAGGGAACAAATACTAGGATTACATCACATCTTTTAAACATTTATGGGTGTTATGACTTCCATAATGCATAAAACTGCAAGGAAAATAAGTTGTACTTCTTGAACAGCAAGATTTGAAATTCTCACTGTTGGTATTTCACTTTTTTTTAGGATCAGTTCTTTTGAAAGAGTTTTGCTTTTAATATAAATGATCAATTGTTTTACATTTTCAAAGGAATAATAATGACATTGTGTTCCATTCTAGATAGTTTGGAGTTTAGGAATGCGACTTTTATTTTAAGGTTGCATGGGATCTCCCAAAGGCATTTCACTTTTGACCTTTAGATGGAATAAATGGATGTTCCCTCTTTGTAAAATGGACAGAGCCTGCTGGTGGAGTGCAAAGGCATTTCTTATTTAGCACAAAGTCGAGCTTTATGTGAGGAATTAGATATACAGATTAAGCAACAGTACTAAAATGAAGTAATGCCAATATAATGCCAATCTTGTTTTCACCCTAAGTAAGTTTACATTCTTAGACTCAGTCTGCTAATGTACATCTGTGTTATTAGCTCTGCCTTTAGATTCTTTGCTTCTTATTTTCCATTCACAATTTCATAGCAAGAGATGCCGGTGTGTGTATGTGTATGCTGAGAGTCAGGCTTTATTTCTGCCAAAGTCTGAGGTGTCTCTATTGTGAGGTAGTACATATATTTGTAACCAGATATGTCTAATTTTCACTGTAGAGCAGTTTTTCTTGTAGGTGGTAAGAAATAGGTAGATACCTAGATTAAACCTTCTGCAGTACATAAACTTTGTCTTCCTTTTATTGTGGTGTTTCTAACATGGTGATTCTTTCAGCTGTTCTTTGGGCACTGTATGTGTGATGGTTTTGTGTAGCATTAATTTTTAAAATAAAATTTGTGTGCTATAAAGGGATTTTAAATGTTAGAGAAAGAAGAATAAAAAAAAATACCATACATTGGAAGCAGAAAATGAAGAGATTTATGGTGATGCTCAGAAATCTGTAAAAATCCATTCATAGCTGTGAACCAGCTTTTTTGAAGTGCAGAACCGATCAGAAGGAGCAGACTCTAGACTTGCCAAGTGGTTTGTCCAGCTTTCCAGCAGTGGGATATGGCCTTGAGGGGTGACCATGGTTTCTGTCATCAGTCCTGCCCACCCCAGAAGAGCTGTATGCAGGTGAGCCGTACCAGTGATCACTTCTTGTGGCTGGGGATGTGGCCAGGCCTGTCCAGCTTTGGTTGAACAATGCCACAAAGGAGGAAGCATGACTGTTGTTTCCAGTTATTTACTGTACATACGAAATAGGTCAAAGTGGCATTGAAATGTCTGCTTCCATTTTCAGGCGCCTGCTTTAGATGTACCGACAAGGATGTCAAAACTTGTCAACACCCTTCCTCTCTCTCACCTCACTTCTGCTGGACCTGCATAGTTGAGGGAAAAATCAAGCAAAAATATTGTACAGATAAAGTATTAATCACTCGCCCATAACCTGTTACTTTGAATCCCAAGTGGTATTGTATGGGATGAAGTATATCCCAAGGGAAGAGTATGGCACCTCAGTACTACAGTGCCATGCATTTGCTTTTTCAGGAAAGTTATAAATGAGTTTCAGTATTAAAATGGATTCAGTTGAAATTTTTCTACATATTTAGGTCAAAATCTGAATCTTGCACAGGCCCTATTTCACTAAGATGCAGGACATTTGGGCCTGAAATGCATTTTACAGAAACAAGGTCTTTTGAAGAGCAGGTGCTTCTAAAGCTGTTTTGAGAGGCCTGAGCTTTGAATAACCCCAGTTAAGTGCAAATGATTTCTTTGTTTCACTGAACCTCCTCACCTCTGTAGTTTGAGCCCTATTTTGTATTTAGATGAAAGAATTACAGAGAAAGTTAAAACTTCCAGGCACAATAGTACCTGGAGAGTTGCTTTTTTAGGTGAGAGATGGCTCCTGCAGATGAGGAGAGAAAGGATGCCTTTGTGTATGCTCCTGCCTTGCTGCTTTCCTCTGACTATTTGTTTTGTGGATACACTCTTGAGCTTTAATGAGCTTTCCATACCACTTGCTCCCAGTGCTAGGCTCTGGTGTTGTGAAGAGACTGAATTCTCAGCCGTCTGTCTGCCTTTGATTGTATCAAAGGTAGAAACAAGGGAGGGAGAGGCATTTCACTTCCCAGTGTCCTTCTCAGCAATTAAAGTGATAGATGGAGAGAGCATCCAGCCTGGCCACTGCTTATGCCCAGCACATTGGACTAGGCACTGGTACCACTTTGTGCTGGTAAGGACACAGAAAAAGGAGTGTTTGTCATTGATTTGACTTGTCCTGTGGGCTTGAACTAACACACTTGTCTGATAGTCAGGGATATTTTTATTTTTAAAAGCTGTGGAAATGCTTCCACAGCTGTGCTGCTTTTCATTCTGTTTTTTTTTTATTGGAGAGTGGAAGGATGAGTATGGTTGTACAATAAAAATTCTCAGTAACCTGTTTTGAGCTATAGGAATATGAATTTGGGGAAGATTTTTTACCTTAAAGAAGTATGAGTGTGTTAGAATAAACAGGTGGAAAACTGGAAACAAAAGCATTGGTAGAGCTTCTAGTTTCCTCCATGGTACTGGGGCTGGGAGACCAAACCACGTCTACATAAGGGTGATGGTGGGAAGGAGTGTGAATCAGATGCACCCAAAATACAGTTTCCTGTTTTACAGAAGCAGCAAGTTCAGTGATTCCCCTCTCTGTGTTGGCTGCAGAAAAAAAACATTCTTGCCTTCTTCCGAGTATTTAACCCGTCATCCAGTTACAGTTGTGAAAATTACAAAAAGATTGGAGTCCATAAAAGGAGATAATTTGAAGTTAATAGGGGCAGCTCTGTGTCACACAGAAATGGAACGCAAGCTGTCATGCCTTTCACTCTTGTGTTCTGCTCTAGTAAATTAATCTGCCAATTTAATTCATGTCTCTACTAAACAAAACTTTACATGACATAACAGAAATTGGCTTGTGTTTCTGCCTTGTTGCCTCAGCTCTTTTCATAATACTGTAACTTTCTGCCTGCCTGAGGACAAAGGGGTGAGCCTCAGTGTGGGCTGAAAGGCAGGAGATTGAATGCTTGAAGCTAAAAGGTTGCCAAAATGTCCACCCTGCCTCTGCTGTGCTCCTTGATACAGATTAACCTAAAGTGGTTAAATATACAACTTGATTTATGATGCACAAAACTGCTTCAGCAAATGAAAGCTACCTAAGCCTGTAGATGTAGGATCTTTCATTGCCCTTGGTTTTTTTTTTTTTGTTTTTTTTTCTTCAGTTAATCAGTTAGTACAGTAGTTACTGAACTGGTGCAATAAATGAAATTTTGTGCATCTGAGTGTGTTTGATGAGCTAGAAGCATCAAAGTCAGGTGAGGCTGATGATGATTGCTCCTAAAGTTTAAGTCAAATGGATTTTACAGCAGGGAACTGCATGTGAGAGAAACTGTAAGTCACTGGAATTGAAGATTAGAGAGGAAGCAGCTGTGCCCAGCTGGCTGATGGCCATGGCAATGGAGCTCTTTTGGAAGTCTGGATGACCTTGGTGCTGGATGCTGTGTTTTCCCTCCCCTCCATTGCTTTAGCTATAGACAGGTAGGAGATGTGGGGCCCCTGGCTGCCCAGGATAAA
The DNA here is from genome assembly GCA_013397295.1 of Polioptila caerulea. NCBI lineage: Eukaryota > Metazoa > Chordata > Aves > Passeriformes > Certhiidae > Polioptila > Polioptila caerulea. The sequence goes on from VYXF01007953.1 coordinate 645,777, forward strand.
CCAAATTCTGTGTGGAATGGCTACCATATTTCTGACCTCAAAGAAAGTGGGGGACAGAAGTAAGCCTCTTTTTTGTCCCTGTGTTCCCTGAGAGACAACCCTGGAGCTGCTGTGGGGATGAGGGTGACAGCATGGACACAAGGGAGGGCAGGAAAGGTGACTGAGATGATGGGGTTCAAGTGAAGACATAACATATGGGAGCCCTAATATTTGCAGCCTTGTTATGCTGACCAAGTGTGAGTAATTCTTGGAAGACTAATGGTCAGATGCCACCACTGATCTTTTAATTGAAGATGGCTTTTGTCTTAATCTCCTGTATTGCAACATGTTGGAGATATGCGTCACTAGATGTTTACTGTTGAAGATTACTGATGTTCTTCCAGACTGCCTTGTGTATGCTCAGTTTTGAAAACTTGAGTACAATTGTTCCACTGTGAATTTTCGAAACATATGTTCAGGGATATATATCTTTCATATTCCATTTGTGCAGCTGCAAACAAAAACTTGGTACTATCTCTTACTAGAGAGAAAAAATAAAGGACATGCTGTACCCATGGATGAGTCATGATTCATTTATGTTCTATGAGAAATTTTAAATGCTATTGCATGACCTTTGTCATCTTTGTGTACAGTGGAAAAAATCTGCCAAGCCAGGAATATCAATGAAAGTCTTCCCAATAACCAAAAACAGGCAAGTAAGTTCCCATTGGTGTGGGATTTTTTTTTTTT
>VYXF01007953.1:646530-669378 GCA_013397295.1 Polioptila caerulea
TTGTTCTTCACTAAATGGGTCTTTACTGTGGAACAAATGATGATGACTGCCTGAGAATTTGCAAGCTAAATAAGCTTTGAGATCATACAGCTTCCTAGACTAACCATCATTATCTGATCTTACATCAAAGGGATGGGGCTTTTTTGGTGGGCAAACTGAGTCTGGAGCAAACACATCTGCTTTTGTGTTTTGAATTAAAAGAGTTATTTATTTTATTAATTAGCGGGTGATTTGGGTAATGCATTTTTTACAAATGTTCTTCTAGCCATGCCCTGTGCATTTGGTGCAGTACTGAAATGCGTGAAAGATGGTGGAGGAAAAACCAAAACTTCACACCTAGACCTGAAATAAAGCTAGAACATCTAGGACAAGGTACATCTCCTGGGTTCATTCCCTCACGTGCTTCAAGTAGTGTTATTACCCAGTGCACTGTGTAATGCAGCAAACATTTCTTATCCACCCCCTTTCTCCCCAGGCATCTGGGATTCTTTTTCATCGAGAGTTAATGTTTGGCTTGGAACTAATCTAACAGCTTACTACAGCTTGCTCTGTGGACCCAAGCATACTCCGTAATGGATTAGATACATGTCCTTAGAATAGAAGGGATAATGTGTCTGCTGTCCAGGGATATTTGTGGGGGTGGCAGAGAAATTGGAATGGACAGATAATAAAATGCTCTTTCATTCATGTCAAAATTTTAGTGAAGTTTCACAATGCTGTTTTTTTGTGAGTGCGTATTTTCCCAGTCTGTGTTCTTGTCTTACAGTTTTTGTTACTTAATATCCTGTTTATTAACATACATCCTACAACGAGCTGTAACATAAGGACATACCAGTTGCATTTTGCATAGGAAAGTGGGAAATTGAAAGTAACTTCTTAGGCTGAAAAGGGACATTTTAAGAGTATTGGTCTATTGATACAAAAAAAAAGGAATTTTAGGGACATGGGCCTTTGAGATTTGGTTTTCACCTGTTCAGATGAACTTTCAGAGATTATTAAAATGGTGTGGAATTGTGAATTGTGGTTGTTGATGATTGTGAATGATAGTTTTAATAATTTCTGTAAAGGGGAAGAAGTAGAAAGTACTTGGAAGAGTAAAGTTGAAGTAGACTGTCTTCAGCAGACTCTGGGATGCTTTGGTGGGATCTTGCTGGGAGCGAGACTAAACAGTTAGTGTTGTGCTTTTAAGCAGCATAAACTATACAACCGCAGTGGGAAAATCAGAAAGTGTAATCAGAAACTAATTGAGAGATGCACTGAAGAGATTGAGGGAGTTGGGGCACATTCCACAGAAAATGGCAGTGAGGTCAAATTACTAGGAACCTTTATAAGTAAGTACCGTGGGCATATAGGGACAAACTTGGAAAGGGATGAATGAAATAAAAGGATCTGGAGGCCTAATAGATACTCCTTGTGCTTGCAGATGATAAGAGAAAACCAAAAGGCAAGAAGTTGCACCTTAGTAACTGGCAATGAAAACCTCATGACTGAGGCTTGTATGTTCAGGTGGTTAATGCATGCATCATCAGGAGTCAGAGCTAACTTGGGGAGGGAGCAAGCTAGAACCTACTTAAATTGGATGGTTATTTTAAAGTCATTTGACCCCCATGACTCAGACTCATGGCAGCACTCGCAGTCTAGTTTTTTTAAGCTGCAGAGGCATTAGACGAAGCAGTGTCTCTCTCCTGCCCCTGCCCACTCCCAGGAGCTTACTCCCACTCCTGAACTCTGCCCCTTCTTGTGCTGCCACAGGAATTCATCCAGTTATGTGGCAAAACAGGGCAGGGAGTTGATTTGGCTCAAAAGTTTTGATGTTTTAAGAATGCTTTGTTATGTTAATTTTTGGAAAACTGCTTTCACCTACCAAGTCCACTGCACACTTGTGCTGCTGGTAGAAGAGCATCAGGGAGAGGTCTGCTTTCGGTGGCTGTGCTTACATCAGCTGCTGGTTGGACCTACAGCACTGCCTCATGAATGTAAGCCTGAAGTTCCAGCATTTTAGAATACCAGGGTGTAGCAGTATGTTATGCCTGCATTGGCTCTATTTTATGTTACTGTACTCTTGTTACTTCTGCTGTAATTGCCCTACTCTGAGCCAATTCAAGTTCCCTAGTCTGTGAAAAGCCGAATTATTCTTTTAAAAATAGTCTTCTTCTTAGGGGGGAGAATGGGATGATTCCTTTATGGTGGCAGTGACTGAGTGAGTTGACTGAGGTAGACTCAGCTCCACTGTCAGTGAGTGGGCTGTATAATTGTCAGCAGCTACCTTTGAGAAGTTACATGAGGACAGAGAAGCTGTAATAACCCCCTTTAAATGTTGGGAAAGGAATACCTGTGAACTCGTTTAGACTACTCAGTTTTTCTCCAATTCCCCAGAAAGATTCCTGGCCGACTAAACAGAGTGGAAGCACCCATGTAAATAAACATAAATAAATGTAAATAAACACCCACGCAGCCCATGCTGGCACCAGCTGTGTTAGATCAGCTCCGTGGCTCTGTAACACAGTAGCAAGTGAAGAGTGGCAGAGGAGCAGATAACAGTAATTGATTTCAGTAATGATTTTAACAAGTCTCATCTACTTTGTGATGCAAATGTCATGTGTAAGTGTTGGGTCAAATGGCAGAGGGAGACAGTACCACACCATCCTCCATGGGAGGCTTGTGTATCCTGTCTGGAGAAAAAAGGAGGGGCATCACTTCTCTGAAATGCAAGACAAGAAAAAAACAAAAAAACTTAAGCTAACTAAAAAGTTGTTTGTAAGTGGATAAGAATAAATTCTTTCTGTTCTCCAGGTAAGACAAGAATCATTAAATTTCTAGGAGAAGGATTCAGATTGGTCACTAAAGTACTAAGTTTTAGGAAAGACCAGACAAGCACTAGGCAGAGGAAGTACAGTTGATCTTCTCTTGAGACAGTAGGCTTAGTAGCTTCTTGAGTTCTGTTCTTCAGATACTATTTTCTAGTATTTCAACCTAAAGAAGAAACATGACTCTTAACTGCTAATATACACCAGCAGAAATTCAATGTGTAGACAATGAGCTACAAGATACCTTCAATGAAATTTATTTTGCTTCAGAGGAGCTGAAGGACTGTTAGGCATTATGAGATGTCCTTAGTTCTCTCAAATGTTGGCAATTAAACTCAGTTTCAGTGTGTATCAATGAACATTTGGAAAATTAATCAAACCTATTCACATGCTATATTCTTCCCTTTGTAGGATGCATAAGGGAAGTGCTTTTCAAAAGCTTTTTTGTTTGTTTGTTTCAAGAAGGAGACTATGCTTATTGCTATAAGCAAAACAACTTTGCTTGAATGTGCCTCAAACTGCCTGAAAAATAAATGTGCAAAAGGTTTATAGGGTCTTTATGTCTTTCTTTTGGGGGTTAGGTACCAGATGTAGAGCCTAACTGCCTGTTTCTCCTGACCCTTAGTTTACATTTTATTCAAATCTTAGGGAAGAAAAGTGGAAAAAAAAATAAGGCAGAAACATTCGTGAAGCTTTTATTTTATCAGAGAAATTAGAAATTTTAAAAATATACTTCACAAAGTAAGTCTTTACCTCTGTCCAATGCTGTTCTTTCTTGGTGGCCAAATTGATTATTTTCCAAGATTCTTCAAATTGCCTATAACTGAATTTTTAATCGTCTTTGAGACTGAATGCCCATAGGAGTTATGAGGTGGTTTTGAAAAACTTCAGTGAATGTGGTTGAACTGAGTGGGGACCTCAGTTTGGGAGCAGAGAGGAGTTTAATGTTTCTCAGAGTGAGGGATGTGTGCTGCCAACATGCCAGTCAATGTTGAAGAAAACTCCAGTGTCTGAAAGGCTCTTTCCTCACCCCGCTTGCTTGCCCTCCTGTGTAACACAGCTTTTCAGCACTTCTTACATTCCTATGCAAAACATATGTTTTGGGACAGTTTAGCAAGAAGACAGAGCCAATCTATTGTTCTCTTAATTTGGTTCTCATATGACCTTGGACGTATATGCAGCTTGCATTAAATTACATGAACCATGGATTTAGTGTTTCAGGGTGAGTTTTTTAAGCATTGTATTTGTTATGAAGATAATGCTTCCCCTAGTGGGAAAAGGAAAACTGTATTGTTACAGTGACACATCTTCGTAATTTGAGATGACATTTCTTTTCAGAGCTTAGACCTTGTGTGTGTAATTATAATAAACTCCCAGATCTTTGGTATTCTAAACTGCAGGCAAACATGGTTCAATAGAGAGATGCAAACAATTATTTTTTTAGTAGTTTTCATCATTACTTAGAAGCCAAAAAGAAAGAGGTGTTTTCCTCCTGTGCTTAAAATCTTCAAAAATATGAGAAGCTGACTCATGAAAGTTAGCCAAGATGAGAAAGATTCTTGATAGCAAACAAAAAAATTTACCATGTGTGAATTTAGAACATAGAATTGCGTGGCAGCCCTACTTAAGTGTTGACACACTCAGACTGCAAAAGCCAGGGATGAAGAGAGACCTCCCTATGGTACCTTCTCTTCCTTTAGTCCACAGTCCTGACCCAATCTCAGTTTACTGCTCCTCTTTGGCCCATCTGGGGGACTCCTGCTTTTTGCAGCTCACCTTTTCTCTGATCATCTCCTACTCACCAGTCTTCTGTGAATCAAACTCCTTCATATTCTCCAGTTCTCCATATCTGATTCCCATACCTCTGCTGCCTCATCAAAAGGAGACTCTCACAGTTCCCATTCTGAGGCTACCCTTGCTTTATCTACCCTGGGTTACAGCTAGTGACATCTTGACCTTTTTCTAGGTACCATGGTCTAGTGCACTCATCCAGGCAGCCTCTTCAGTCCATCCTCTTATCTGGTCCTTTTTGTCACAGAAAAAACCCTGTTTCCTTTTGACTTTTTGCCATTTCTATATTCCCATTCTCCTAGCACAGGAAGCCTCCCCAGGGTTTTGGATGCTTCTGCTCTTGTCCATCAGTCCTGCATGGTTCTGCAGCTGTGTGTGAGTGCATCCCCTGTCCTGCTCATCCCAAGGCTCCTTTGCCATGCTGCCCAATCTATGCTGCTCCGGGAAGGTTGCTTCACTTCCCCTGGGATCCTGTTAATCATAGTTCAAAGACTACCTTTTAAATTTTTTTTACCCCTGCTAATTCTCATGTCATTTAATTATGTTGATACTTGAAATGAATGAATATTTAAAGTAGCTTTTTTGTTGTTTTAAAATCAGTTGTCTGGTTAAAGCCAGGATACATGATGCTAGGCTCAGAGTAGTGTTCATCCCAGTTTGGGATGTAGCTCATCTCAAACTTGATGTTCTAAAGAATGTTGTTTTTTCTTAGAAGTGTCCTCTCTCTTCTCTTGGTTAACTGTGTAAAAGGAACTATGGAAACAGGTGTGCTCTGAGTACTAATTCAGTAAATTGATGACAATACAAAGAGATAGTCCATTTGTCTAATGAATGCTCTTTGTGGAAGTTTAACTGATGTGTGTCTTTGAGGGAATTAATTGAAATTAAATCTGTGTATTGTGAAGATCTACATATAATACAATTTTTGCCTCCACTGACACGAATATCCCACTGGCCAACTGAACTTCCAGCTCTGTCAACAAAGGAAATATAGTGAAGGATTGTTTTGATATTTTTTTATTTCTAGTCATGTTGTAATTCCTTCAGTAATGAAATACAAGTGTGCCATGATTTGGAAATATCTTATATATCCCTACTTAATTCTTATGGCCTGGCAATGACTTCACTCCTGGGAGAAGCTGTTTCTCATGCAACTCTCCTAGAAGTCAAAGGTTAAAAAGCTATGTAGACAAATGGTGGCATTTAAGAAAATTTCACAGTGTCATTTGAACCAGCATAGGTAATACTGTGTCAGAGTTTACAACATTTCCTGTTTTTGGTGCTTTGTAATTGTAATCTAATCTCTTTTGGTTTAGAGGAGAGATTAAATCATTGCCAGGGACTAATTTTCAAAAACTGAAAGTACATGAAAAGTCAGCTGGTTTTGCTTGAAAGTGAAAATATGGAGTGGAGTAAGTTTCTATGCTGAAGTGAAAATAGGAGGACAAATATTACAGTAGTCACTGAAAAGCAGTTGTTCAACCTACACCTCTCTATTTTTTCTGGGTAAAGGCTAAGACTTTGTAGAAAATTTATTTCTGTAATAATGCATTTTTATAATCCATTTCTATAATACTTTATGTATCACTTTGCTAAATCCTGAAAGTACCTTTCAAGAATTCATAAGCTAGTGCCTGTAAGATGAATTTATTTTTATAGCAGATTTATTATTATGTGCATTGTCCAGGTACTGCATTTGCATTGCTAGAACAGCTCTTGCCACTTCGTGGTTGCCCAAGTCCAAATCTGGTCGCTCTACCCAGTTAAAGAATGTGAACTGGTAGAGCCAACCAACAACTAAATATTAATGGTTCTGCATGCCTTTACAGGGTGGAACAAATCTGTCACATTACCATGCAAGTAAGCTATAAAATAAAATAAAGTCTCCGGGGACCTGTCACTGGTGTGGAAGTTTCCACACAGGACATGGCTGAGGCACAGCACAAATTGCCAAGAGTAGGATTAGGATGTGAGCTGGAAATGTGTCTGTTGTCCCAGGTGTGTGCTTGTCCAGCCCTGTGCATGTAAAAGAAGCCAACCCAAGGATTCTTCAGCATAGAACAACTTGAGCATTGTTTAGTTTGTCCTTGAGCTTTTCACTGCCAAAGTACCCTTAAGACAACATTTTACTGCCGGTGGTGTCTTCTGGTCAGAAATAATCAAAAGCTTTCTGTACTTTTACATGCGTTTCTTAGAGCAAATTGGATTCAAATATTTAAGAGGTGGTGCACATATTACAAGTAGCACTTGAAGTACAAAAGACCAAGAGAGTTTGTGAGTAAGGGAAGGGTTATAAAAGTCCTCCTTCCTTTTACTTTCGAATTAACATTTTCATTAATTTGAAATTAATCACGATTGTTACAGGAAAACAAATAATTTTTAAGGTACTTTTGTTTCTTTGTTTGTTTTTGGTTTTGTTTTAGTAAAAGGCATATTTTTTTAAATGTTCCATTACTTCTCCACAACTATTTAAAAATTCTGGAAGTAATACATTTGAGGTTTTGCAATGATAAAATTCAGATGCTCTCTTCTTTACAAGATGGTGACACGCAGCCACCTAAAAGGCAGGAAGGATGTGAAAAATAAGACCAAAGGAAGAAGGATGCTGCCTTAATGAGTATAGCAGAATCTTTGTGGTACTAGTTGCTTGATGTTTCCATCTTCCGACAGATGCTATTTTGGTACAGAGTTTTTCCAAGGGATGAAATGATGACTCTGTGATCTAAAGAGTGATACAAGATACTGCTACATGAGGCCTTGATTGGAGCATTCATATTTTTGATGTGTGCATTTCAAGACAACTATTCAATGCATCCTGTGATGGTGACATGCTTCTGAGATAAAAACAGGGATTTTTTGCTTTTGCAGTTAAACTAACTGTTTATCTAAGCGACTCCTAACTTTGATTTTGATATTTTGGATTATTTCAGAAAATGTGCCAAGTGTGGAGACAAGAGATGACTTTATAACATGCTGTTCTTAACAGAGAATGTAAAATTCTTATCATGTGAGAAACAAAACTGCTATGTTGAATATATGCCTTACTAATAAATAGTGATAAATTCAGGATCCTATACTGAAGGTAAGAGAATTCATGGTGACCTTATTTTACTTAGGCCAGTTGGAGTGCCTCCTAAATTCTTAAAGCTCTTTGACTCAGAAAATTAGACTGAATGTAGTCATATTTACTAAAAAGTGTGCCCAAAGTTTTGCTTATGTAGCCAAATCTGAATGATTTTTCCAACAAATCTAACTAGATTTTTCAAAGTTGTTGAATACTCTGAAGTTTCTGATCATCATTTCAGGTCATGTGATAGGTGCAACACTGTTGAAAGAAACTACTGCAGTGGTTTGATTCTGCTTAGTGCCCTGCAAATTTGAAAATTGTGAAGTTTATTTTGATTTCTATCAAGGAGATATTAATGTTAATGCTTTTGCTAAACTAAAATTTGTATTTTTTGTCCAATGGTTTCTCATGACTTGGATTTTTAAAATTGGATGCTTTAAGTGTTGTCCCTATCCAGCAAAATGCTCATTTAGTTCCTCAAAACTTGTTGGATGTTCAGAACCTCTTGAAAGTGTTTTGATTCACATGGCCTTTTTAGCACCACTTTTTCTCTTTTTTGAAGAAATTCTGGCTAGGAATCAAATACTGTGGGTGCAAATGAAAGAAAAAAACCAAATGTATCTTATTTTCTGTCTGGGTTCATTTTTTGTTTTGGCAAACACTGTCTATCCTCCCAGCCATTCTGGTGGTATGTACAGTTTGTAAATCACTGTACTTCTGTGAGACGCTGTGGCATGAGTATGTTTGTGACTACAGATGTTTGGATTCTGATTTCTGTTAAGTCTGTGGAGATTAGTTTTGCTTTTTTATTTTTTTTTTCCTAATTTTAGTTGGAGTTGAAAGGAATGCCAGACAGAATAAAATTTCAATTCATGACCTTAGATCTGCCTCTCTGGAGAGTCCTACAGGTTCTGCAATGTGAATGTCCTTCTTCTCCTGCTTCCCCAACTTGGGACAGCCTGTCTCTGTTCTTTGTGCTGCTTTTATTTGTCAAACAGAACTCCTAATCATAGATCATAGAACCTCCTGAATTGGAAGGGATCCAGAAGGATCATTGAAGTCCAGCTCTTGGCCCTCAGCAGGTTGCCTGAAGAATCACCCCCTATGCCTGAGAGCATTGTCCAAATGCCTCTTGAACTCTGCCAGGCTTGGTGCTGAGATGACCTCTCTGAGGAGCCAGTGCCCAGCCACCCTCTAGGAGAAGAACCTTTTCCTGATATCCAAACTAAACCTCCCCTGACACAACTTCAGGCCATTCCTTTGGGTCTTGTCACTGGTCACCACAGAGCAGAGATCAGTGCCTGCCCCTGCACTCCTGAGGAAGCTGCAATGAGGTCTCCCCTCAGTCTCCCCCACGCTGAGCAGACCAAGTGACCTCAGCCCATACAGCTTCCCCTCCAGACCCTTCAGCATCCTCATGGCCCTCCTTTGGACACTCTCCAAGAGTTCAATGTCTTTTTTACATTGTGACACCCAGAGCTGCCCCCAGCACTGGAGGTGAGGCTGTCCCAGCTCAGAGCAGAGCAGGACAATCCCCTCCCGTGCCCAGCTGGCCATGCTGGGCCTGATGCCCCCAGGACAGGGTTGGCCCTCCTGGCTGCCAGGGCACTGCTGGCTCATGTTCACCTTGCCATCCACCAGGAACTCCAGGTCCCTTTCTGTGGTGCTGCTCTCCAGCCTCTCCTTCCCCAGTCTGTCCATACATCCAGGCTTGCCCTATCCTGCACAGCAATGCTGTTTTCCTGCTTTCCTTTCTCCACTCTGAGTGCTCCACTAGTGCCAGTCTAGAGTGATGCTCACCGAGGTCATGTCAGGTAATGATAGGGGTGTGAACCCTTCCATTTCTGATGACTCTGGGAACTACTGGAATTTGCACAGCTTAATTATTAAAATGTTTTTACATAAAGTAATTTCTGTTCTTTCTAGCACTGTATATTACTTCAATTAAACGTTTTATCTTAATGAGGTACTTTTCAAACCCAAATTATTTTACTTGATGATCAAATAAACTGTTAGAGACAGAGAATAATAAATATTTAAAAAACCTAATATAAATAAATATCCCCTTTAAAGCAAGCACCAGTGAAATGTGAAATGAAGGAAATAATTCCCTTGTAAAACCTTAGCTTACATTACGTCTGGTTAAAATGTGCTAATGGTTACTTTATCAAGCAGACTGAATCTGCCCTGAAAACTTGAATTATTTAATAATTGACTTTTTTTGTCTCTTTCAACTTCTGAATTACATCAAGCAGAAAAAGACACATAAGCCAATTCAAATGGAGTTACCAATTTCCTTGTGCAAGAAACATGAGCTGAGCCCAAAGGAAATGTTGTTTTAGTTTAAAGAGAATATTTGTTAATAATTACTGTTGAAATTTATACACTCTTTTTGATCTTTACTGTGCAGATTTCTGATCTATAAGACAGTCAAACAGATGACACTTTTAAAATAAATTTTAAAAAGCTAGAAGATAACAATAAAGTCACTTAATTGCAGTCTAAAGAGTAGTGCCAAGAGTGAAAGGCCCCTTGACAGTCATGAACACTTGCTGTACGTCTGTAAGGCAGCAGCCACAAGTTTAAGGTTATGTGTAGGCAGGATTAATACCCTTAATGACACACTTTTACTAAGTAGAGGTAGTGATTTTAATGACTCCAGTTTTTAACTTTTCATGCAGTGTAAATATGAGATTTTTTTAAAAAGTGTTATTTAGATATGTGGTTTAAAGTGTGGTCTGTTCTAGGGAGTGATTTGGGAATACATCTGGTGCATTAAGGATGTTGCCATAAGAATGACATGTTCTGAACTTTGAGTTTTAGTATGACTTTTGCAGATGTGCTGGCATTGAAAGACAGTCTCGTGATGTGACTTTGGGTGGTTTTGCTTACATTTATCACTTTTATTCCTGTTTTTTTGAGGGCACTTGTTACTTAAAATTGTCAATATTTGCATATTTTATAGTGAAATTATTAGGCTGAACATTTTTTCATTCATGAATCTACGTGTAATGTTCTGAAACAGCTAAACATTTATCATGTGCAGTGAGTTTTAATTCTAGAAAAATGCTGGTCTGTTAGGACTGTGAGATTTCACATTTCTTTTGTACATTACTTGAGGACTTACATTATCTGAGGATTATTTTCTTGAGTTTATGCTGGTAAGTTAGTGCTGGGAACACACTGCAGATCACAAGGATGTATGCTTAAGGATGAAAGATAATTACAAATTTTAAGTTTCTTTCTATATGTACTCTGGATGACATGTGTTCTAGAGGTGTTCACAGGCTGGGAAGGTTTTTAGAAAGCTCATTTTCAACATCTGAGTCCCCTGAGATTTGCTAATTACAGTATAAAGCCACAATGGCAGTGCCACAATGTATGATCATCTTTGTAAGCAGGAAGCCTGGATAAGCTTGCAGTCACATTACAAGTAACTGCTACAGTGAATTCAGCCAGTGTCCATAATGACACAAAACTGGTCCACCTATTTAAAAAAAAAAAATTTACCCAGATGAAATGGGGTTATTAAACATACAATTCATACAGTTATTGAAAATTGGAAATAATGATCACATTTTTTTCAAGAATAATTTAGATAAGCATAACTTCAGAGATATAAATACCAATAAAAATGAAAGTACATTTGTTGGTTACACTATTGGATAAGGGAGTATGATCAATAGTATTTTGATTTAAAGGTAAACTCTGGGGAATCTCCATCTTTTTCTGTCACAAAAGCATGCAGCAGCTCATAAATTTATCAATTTACCATTTTATCTCATAAAATGATATGTGCCTTTGATAATTAAAGTACTTATGACACCTATGTAAATCTTAAACCCCCTGCATCAGACTGGTTCCAGATAGTTTTGCCTGTGGTCCTGTTTGCATTGTCTTGCCCTCCCATTATGGCAGCATTTATTTGATTGACCTCATTGTGAAGGTAATTCAATAAACTAAACTGTACCATCTAAAAACATGTGGGTACAAAGGTCACTGTATTTAGTCCTCACATAGTTTAATTCCAGGGTGGGTTTGATGTGTTGAATGGCAGGACAAGAGTAGGACTGGGACTGCAGAAGGGGAAGAGACATGTGGCAGGTGCCAGGAACACAGGTCTCTGTGGCTTTACGGGTTGTGACCCAACCCTTCATCAAGTCTCAGGAGGAAAGGCCTTTGTTGTGTCCTTTGTCTTGCCCTTTGGGTGCCTTACACCTCTTATTGGCAGGATCTTTTTTGGAAGAACTCTGAAATGGATACTGCTTCTATAATAGCCTGTGTTTATTAACTTCAGAAATTTTTGTTTAATTTTTTTGATGAAGTATGAGATCTTTAGTGTTGACCTTTCACTGGATGAATGACCTTAAGCTTATTGTTTCTAATTCTAAATAACAAGCATGGATTTTGAAGCCTATTTGTGTCTTCTTAATCAGTGGAAGGTATCTTATTGCTGAAACATTATCTGTCGGCTTCTTACAGTTTTTAAATAAACTGCTCACAAAATATTTACAGCTGAATCTCAATGTTCATCAATGTTTGCACTTCTGCTGACCTCTACATGCAGGAATACAGGTTAGGCAAATGTTTGATTTTTCTCAACTATAACTTTTCCATCACTCAGGAAGTTGCCATAGAAGAGCATGGATTTTCAGCCTCTCTTCTAAACCATGTTATTTCCGTTTCTGCAATGAAAGCTATTTACTTTTCTTTTTGTACCTAATTAGTACTGCATTTTTGTAAACTGTCAGATGTCAAGCACTTCCCTGGATGCTCATGAAGTATGCTTTTATTTACAAAATGCAGTCAGCAACTGAAGTGGTACAATAAAAATTATGTTGTATGCTTTACAAGAGGAAAAAAATCAATTTTTGCAGCTTCCTGTCTAGTCAACAAAGAAACATAAAAGAAAGAGAGGACTGACAAGTTTGTTTCCTTTTACGTCTGGCAAATGTTGCACACTAAAATAATATTTCCTGTGGCTATTTTGCTCTCATGTTCCAACATTTCAATTTTTATTAAAACTGGATTTTCAAATGTCAATTTGGAAAAATATGGGTTGGTGAAAATTTTGTCTGTTTTTCATTTGGGCCAGACAAATAAATTAAAGTACATGTCGATAGCACTAGTTTTAACTTGCGACTATGTTTTAAAAATGACAAAAGCATCCAATTGACCCGCCACATAAGTAAAAGTGAGTTTCATGACTGAAAAATTAATTTTAAAAAAAAAAAAAAGTTGTTTGACAAACAGTCTAGGTTGTTATTCAGTTACTTTTTTAGTACAAATTGCTCTTTAACAGATATATTTATTAGCTCTTCAATGTGCATTCAGAATGTCACAATCCAGTTGCAAGTGAAAATAGTTTTTGGACTAAGGAGCTAATTTGTGTAGGAAGACGTGGCACTATAGTTTTTATCAGAATAAATATTCTGATAAATATGTTTATGTAAGGGTGGAATTTAGAGCACGTTACAGTTTCAGGCTACAGCACTTCAGGGCAATATAAGCCACAGTAAGGATTTGCACTGCCTTTCTCTGAGCTCCTTTATGCCATAAGGCTCTTAACTAAGAACTGAATCCAACATGAGGTGTAACTACAGCAAATGTACATGTAATGAGACAAAGTGTGAGTTTAAACTGTCTAATTTGCATCTAAATCCCATTTCCATGTAATTTTGATGTTCATTGGATGGACAAGGAAGACAGCAACATCCTGAAAGAGATCCAATCCATCCACTCTCTGTAAGCCCAACGCACACAAATGCTGTGAGCTCTTGTGAGTCTTTCAAGTTGTTTTTAGCTTTTATTCCAATGCTGTGATACTGCTGCTCATCAGGTAGCAAAAGATGTGGGCTCCTCTCCATAACTCTTAATTCTCAGAGAAGTTTTGCAGTCCATAGGGTGAGGCTGTGTCAAAGCTCATCTTCATAATTTTTGTTGAAGTCAGGTAGAAGGGAGTCAAACTGTCCTAATCTATGGGTGTCCAAGTGTGTTTGTTAAAGACAGAGGCTGTTGTTCACCGAGGGAAGCATTTTCCTGCTGCTGGCATTGTCTGTGAAGGATCTAGAGCCAGCACATTGCTCCAGATGTGAGGTGATGCCTCAGGGGCATTGTAAAGTCTTGCACAGCAGACCTGTGAACTAAAATAGTGATCTGGGGGTTCCTTCTCAATTATCTGTCCAGTTTCTGAATGTCACATGTGTTTTGAGGGTTGAGATTTGTTTGGGGGTCTTTCTTTCTTCCTGTTTTCTTCTCTCTAGACTATTTCTTAAAAGACAACACCACTTGGAAAAGCCCAAGTCCTACTGCTTAGCTGGTGCTTCTCAGAAAGGAATAAAGCATCCTTTGGGATAATTTCTTTGTAACAGCAAAGGAAAGAAAGAAACCACTTTTTTGACTTCTGTTGAATCATCTTTGTGCTTCTTAACAGAAGCTGAGTCTTCAATTCTCTATCGAGCAACGACTTCTGTAAAACCATGAGCTTTACATTTAAGAGAAATATCTCTTGAAAGCTGGGACTCTTCAACAGTCAGATAGACCCATATTCATCTGGAGTCTTTAGATATGCAGTAATGTCCTTTGAAATGTAGCTTGAACTGAGTGGATTATTTCTGGGGTGTGCAGAGGCTTTAGGAGAAAAGATGTTGGTGTGTACTGAAGAGAAAGCAGCTCATAATCAATGGCATCCTTGACTGGAGCAAAAGACAAAATTCAGTGGCCTGTTAAGGAGCAGAGGAAGCAATACTTCCCCTTATGGCTTTTTAGGCATCCAAACAGATAAATGACTAATGATTTGTTGCTAAAATTATCCGTGAAACTGAACTAAGGTTGTAAGATGGAGCTTAAGAAAAGATGTCCGCATAGATTGATGACTGGCAATTTGTTAAAATATTTGAGAGAAAATGCATAGTGTAGACTTCTGGTACTGCTTCCAGTCCAAAGATTATAGTAGTATTACAGTGCAAATAGTCTAAAAACATATTTTATTTTAGGAAATACCCTTCCAATTTTAGACCTTCCCTGTGGCGCTGTCTGCAATAAGTGGCTGAAATCTTTCAGTACTTTCAGTAGAGCAATTAAATACAGTGCTTTTTNTAGGATGAACCTGTTTGGAAGAAGTTTGAGATCTGTGGGGAAGAAAAGTGGATTTATCGAATGAATTTTTGTGTATTTTGGCTGACTGCTAAGTAGACTAAACATGCTACATGCTTTTTAAATCCTGTGTTTGACAAGGATGTTGAACTGCTGTGGTTACAACTGCTGTTTCCAGACTACTATAAGACTCTTAAGATGTACTAGTTAGTTGCTTGTTAACAATCTTGTGATTTGTTGTTGAGTCTGTTGGCCAGAGTGAGGCCATTGCTACCCTACCTGTCTCCACTTCCCAGAATTACTGAGGAGATGAGCAAGCTGGTGTTGTGAAGTGCAAATAATACATTTTAAATTGTTTGTGTTGATTGTTATTATTATTTCATTTTCAGAAGTTTTAAAAAAGTTGAGGCTCCTTTTAGAAGAAAAGATAACTTCACATGTTTTACTCATGAAATCACTTGGACAGTTCCTATAAATTTATGCAATAAAAGTTGCATATGTTTTAGTAAAATTTGCTAATCTTTTAATGCTTTATCTGACAGAGAACGCCTGGAAGGGTTTTAGTGGCTAGTTGTATATACCTGCAATACGCATGGAGGTCAGTGGAGTCTTCTATTAAGGCTCTCCTTGCAGAAGCTGCAACATTTGACAGGTGTGGGCAAATCTTTCTGGTAAGGTCAGACTGGGCTGTGCATTGGGGATGTTCGTGCTGTGCAGGTACAGCCACAGCTCCAGGGCGTGATTGCAGGACTGCTCTGTCTGCACAGGGGAGCTGCTGCCTGTGCCTGTGCAGAGCCATGCTGCAGGTCAGCCGTACCCACATAAAGCCACACTGTTCCCTAAGTAATGCAAGTTCAGGCTTGGGAGAACTGAAGGGTAAGGAACTGCTGCTGGGGAGTGGAGGACTAAGAAGGAGCGAGTGGACCCTGGTCGTGCAGTGTATGTGACATGAAGGCAGGAGGCCTCCGGGGCAAGACCTTGCCCGTGGTGAGGGTGTTACCTGGAAGTGCACACAGCCTCCTCCATTAGTGATGGATCACACTGCAGGAGGGTGGTAAGAGGAAATTAGGAACTGCACAAGGGAAAGCATAGTGCTCAGGGGAAAGCCCTGCTCAGGTGGTGTGAGTTGAGGACACAGCAGTCTGTGCCTGTGCTGGACTGTGTGTCACTTGGGTTTCTCCTCTGTGCTCAAACACAGAAGTCCAGTTTATCTTCTGTGCTTTTCTCACATTCCTTGGTGTGCATCCCAACTAAGAGGATTTTGCTTCTCCGTTTATTTAGTCTAGGCGAGAATGGTGGAGGCCGAAGACCTCTGCTTCCCCGCACTGTGTTTTTAAAAGCTGTTACTTCTAAATGTATTTGTTTATGTTGATGTTCATGTTTATCAGCTAACGGAAGGGAAAGCACCGCTCATGGATGTACTGTACACGTTTGCAAAATGGCTTCACTGGCTTCCTACATATCTCTCCTGAGGCCTCTCCTTTGCTTTCGGGTTTATGGAAGTGCCTTGCTTGATGGGGGCTACAGCTCAGGAAGGCTGCATCTCCTCTGCAGACTTGCTCTTTCAGTGTGCTCCCCAATGTAATGGGAGCTGGCTGGGGCCAGACAAGTTTAAAGTGAAGACTTAGTGATTGGTTGTACAGCATGGCAGAGGTGGATCAGGACCAAACCCACAGCAGCCACAGGGATGGTCCTGTGCCCTTTGTGGCCCATGGTGGCACAGCTCTGGGGATGATTGCTACCATGGCATCCGTCTCTTACCTCATTCCCAATGCTGCTTAGAGAGGGCTTCTCCCTGTCAGAGGAGGGAGTCTGCCTTGGCAGACCACGTCTGGTTCTGCCTGCAGCCTGTGTTGGGGAAGCACTGGGAGGTGGAAAGTGGCTGGGAGGGGCTGCATTGCCTGTTGAGCTGGTGGCCACCGCTGCCTCTCCCTCAGCCTCTGCCTAGTTTTGGTGGCATTGTGTTTTGCCTCCCTGCTGGAACTGTTTTGGGGCAGGCTTTCAACCACACTGAGCACCCATACTCAGACTTGTTATGGGTACCCCCTGTGCTTGTGAAAATGAGGTCGTGCACTGAACAGCAAAGGCACAAGGGCCAAAGAAACTCTGAGCCATTTCTAGAAAGCAGTAAAGCCCTGCAGGTGTGGATTTATTGAGAAGACATCAAGAAGAGTGCCACCTGTCCTTGCACCACCAGCCACCACACCATTGTAATTACAGTTTCCATCTTGCCAGGTTGTGGTTAGATCCAGCCTTGTACCTCTGGCAGGTGTTGTAAGTGGTTGTGTGGATCGATCCCATAAGGCAGCAAGAAAAACAAACTTGTGTGATTTTTTTTGGAGTCCACAACCTCTGCCTCATGAACAAGAAGTCTGATGTTTGATTAGCCCTCTGCTTGTAAAGGTGGGGATTGCTAGTGCCAGTTTCACCAAACATGCGAGTTACAAGACAGGGTGTTTGGATCTGTTCCCTGCAAGACTTTGCAGTTTGCTTTGTGAGCTCCAGGGTAGCTGTATATGAGGCGGGTGGTAAACTCTGCAACAGCCATGGAGGGATTCTGCAACAGGATTTCCTGTCCTCTCTGCAGGTTTTTTCAAGTTAGCAAAACAAGGAATGGGAGTTTCTTACCTGTATCAATTGGCTTCACTTTGCCCATTCACAAAGCAGAAGAGCTGAGTGACGATTGTTAGCAGTGATTACCATAATCAAATTTAGGAAGGGTCATGCCCTTTGAAATGTATTCCTGAAAACACTTGTCAATGGATGTTAGGAAGCCCTGGAACATGCTCTAATCCTCAGCTGTCAATGAAGTAACACCAGTGACTGCAACACCAGAAGATCCTACAGGCACCTGGAATTTTTTTCACTTCTTTGAAAATAAAACTAAAGTGGAGTTTTTGTATAGGAAAAGGATACAAAACCTACTGGATGGATAGTCACTTGGTAAATACAGTCTTCTCTGTTGGAGGCTGAGCAATATCTGACAGTCTATGGAAATAGACCTATTAGTACATAAGGCTCATGGGAGACATTTTTAGTTTGTTTTCACAAACCAGTTATTTGCTTTGAGCTGTGCAGTGTGGAGTTCTATAATGTGATATTCTGAAAATTTCCCCAAGTAAGCAGATACCTTGATTGTTTCCAGAGCTTCCTGTAAAAGAATGTAGTTGGAGGAAACAGTTGTTTTAAATGTCGTTTTTGTCCAAATATGGAACAACAGGAATAACTATATTTCCTGTGAACTAACGGGAAGCCCTCTGGATTTGCATTACTTTGTGAAAATGATGTTCACATCACCAACAGGAAGGTCATATTCACAAAGCAGCCTTTAGGGTAGTCCCATGACCCTACCTCCAGGATAGACCCCTGGGGAATTTGGAAAAGAATGTAAAAAATGAGGTCCCAGCAACAAAACATTTCAGCGCCAGCAATCTGATATTCTTTTGATTAAGAAGACACGGCTCTTTTTGAAACATATTTTAAGTAAAGTACTTCCAACTGATGGTAATTTACAAAATATTTATTTTCATGAATAATTAATTTAAAATCGACTAAATTCTAAAAATTTTCTAGTATTCCCTTGAGTGACTGAAGTACACTGGATATAGATAAGAATCTGTGGTCTATCTGCAATTTTTGTATGAACATCCTGCATGATTCTGGTAATACTAAAAACAACAACAAAACAGCCCTCCCACCAGCCAAGCAGAAAAACCCTGCCAAAAATATATGAACCAATACTTCTGTCCCAACAGCCATAAAGAATTTTTTTCCAATTGTATTTTTTAGAGTTTTTTTAAAATTAGATTATCTTCTGAAAATTGTATAAGGCTTTTCTCAGACTCACAGAATATTCTGAATTGGAAGGTGTCCACAAGGATTATTGAGTCCAGCTCTTTAAGTAAATGGCCCCATACAGGGATTGAACCCGCAATCTTGGTGTTACTAGCACCATGCTCCAATCAACTGAGCTAACTTTTTAAATAAAACCAGAGCTGAATTGTTGTAATTAGTTCAAATTCCATCATGCACAGCAATACTTCAGACAGTGACTTGCCATTCCTTTCAGATATTATGGATATGTTAATTTGGAATTTGGGACTCTAAACTTAAAGTTCCCCTCAGACTAACAGGACTACTTAATTCATGCACTGACATGCAAGTAATTATAATCACATTCCATTGTGTAGGTTTGTTCCAGAAGATTTTTCATCTGGTCTAAAGCAATCCCCAAAAGATAGGTTAGGAGAATGTCTCTGCATTTACAGACAGAAATGAGTGGGGACCTCTTCTGCTTCCTCCTGTTACACTCATGTACATCAGCCTACAACCAAAGAAGGTCTTCAGGAGAATGTGCATTTTAATTCTTAAGTTTAATGAGAGTTTGGAGATTATTGGGTTGCATGTATTTCCTTTTCTTAAACACAGGCATCTGGTGCCTTTTAAAATATTTACATAGACCAAGCAGATATGACCAGGAACCTAGGGGAGACCTGTTCCCACCTGGCCTGGCAATTAAAAGCAAGTGATATCCCAGAGGACATCTTGAATGGCACTGTTCTCTGTCCTCTGGGAAGACGGGATCTGCAGAAAATTGAAATGACCCAACCCAGAACTTTAAATAGCTGCTGCATGACAGAAGCTTCCAGTCACTGCTGACGAGAGCTGAACTTAGTTTGGTGACCTAGAGAGTTAAAGCTTCAAAACCAATAAGTCTTCCCTTGGTTTGGGGAATTCCCTGAACGGTCATAACTGGAGTCTACCCATGATTTACTGGGAAAAAAAAGATAAAAAGGGACATGAAGATATGAAGATAAGCTGCCAACTCTGGTTTGAGGAGGGGTTTTTTTTGTTTGTTTTGTTTTTTAATAATGAGAAAAATCACTCTGGAGAGGAGGAAAGACTGGAGCTTGCTGACATGAAAAAAAAAACCATCAAATTTTTCCTTTTGTCTGCTGCTTTTCTGTGTATAGACAGAATTTGATGGGTTTACAAAAGACATGAGAACTGTGCTCAACTTCTGATCTTTACTTTAAGTCCTCAAAATGAAGGAATAGCAGATGTTCCTTTTCCTGAACCATTTTAAGAGTTGAAGTTCAAATGATTAGTCCAGAAAAACTGGCTTTATATCAACTCCTTTAAGGGTATATGACTAAATTTTGCTAATTGCTAAGACAGTCCAGATTTTTTTGTTATCTTCTTTGTTCTAGCTAAGTGTAAATCAGGAATTTTAGCTACATGATTTTTTTCAAAGTTGTTAATGGACTGTAAAATCAGTTAACAAAATACTAATTTTATCTGAAATATAGCAGTGGTTTCCTCTAGTGGTATTTTGCACACAAAAGAGCAGTTCTGCTAGTTCAGTAGTTATATCTAAAGGGTGAGGACAAGAATAGTAATACAGCCAGGGAGCTATTTTGACATTCTGGAAAGAGAAGAAAATATGAGAGGAATGCGAGATAAGTGTCCTGCAGTTGACATCAACTCCCTATTTCTGTATTTGGTGGGATGTGAAATGTGAAGATATTATTGATCCAGCTCTCATGTCAGCTCCATGAGTTGTATGAACGTGTGCTTAGGGAGAAGTGTGATGTCTGCTACATAGGGATAAATCTCCCTTGGGCTTCCAAGAGGCTGGGTTTCCAGAGAGGTGGAAAGGGATTGGTTTTGTGGAGAGAGGAGATTCAGACTGAAAGTTGTCACTGTCAAACAGCCATCCTATTGGCCTAGCCTTTCTTGTGTTTCATCTTGAAACTGCTATAGGAAGTCAGCTCAAATTGAGGTTTAAACTAAAGCAATATAAAGTGGGAAATTTACATTGTTTAATCAGAAAACATCAGCAGTTCAAGCATCCCATCTAAACAAAAATTGTAATTTTATAATGAATTGATCACGAGATGAAGTAGTCATCATTATTTTTTCCTTTTTGAAGCACTTTGGCTATGAACTGGGTAATTTGTGAATAGTCAGAGAATTTTGATATGTGTGCTAGCCTCACCATTCACCTGTTCACAGGATTTTCTGTGATTTGAAAGACATTGTATTTTGTGCAGAAGTGACTACATTCCCTGGAATGAGATTTTTAAGATGACCAGAGTTAAGTAAACAGGGAGAATTTAATTAAATTTTTACCTTACATTTGTACTTTACAGGCTACAATGTGAACTTGATTGATAACTGAGCAATTAGCCTAAGCTGGTGGCTGCTCAGCAACTGAAATTCAGTAAGCAGAGCCTGAGGTGATGTGGTGGAAAAGAGAACTACGTTTTGTCTCGAGAAATGCACTTCTGTAAGAGAGTGTAGCTTCCAAGAACTGACTCTGCCTTTGTATTTTTTTTTTTTTTTTGAGATTGTCTGTAGCCTCCAGAAATGGTGCATTTCTAAATATGGCAGTCTCCCTCCTTGGCTGCTCAGCTGGCTGTTTGCATCGTTCCTGTGCAAGTTCCAAGCAGTAGTCCTCAAATGCCAGGAAAGTAGCTGGACGTGGAAAACCAGGGCAAAACGCAACAAGTCTGTAGCTGTGATCTGACAGATGTCTTACAGGCTGCGTTGCAGAGCAGAGTTTGTTCCGTCTGCTGCAGGGAATTTTAGCAGCTTTCTCAGCTCTGTCACTGACAGGGCTTAAGGCTCACAAGGCTCAGTATGTGGGTCACGGAAGCTAGAGGTCCAGATAGGGATGCCCATTCATTAGCAGGACTTTTTTTGAACTATGTGTTAATGTGATAGGAAATAAATAGGTGTCCTTTGGGCAAACACTCAGGCTGCGTGTAGCACCTCTGTGTGTGTCGTGTTGAAGGGACGTAATCTTTTTATAGTTTAATACTGATTTGCTAGGATGATTCACTGAGCTTATCAGTTGCAGACAGTCTGGGAGAATAAAATGGAATGGAAATGCTTGTCAAGAAATGAAACAACTTGCATTGCTAAAATAAGCTTCTGCTTTTGGGCAGACTTATATTTTGTGGGCGGAGTGAGATAAAATTAATGTCCTCTAATGTTACATGAGAGGCTGGCCTGTGGTGCAAGGAAGTTATGACTATTTGAAAATTGCGAGTGTACCATGCAATATAGGGGATGTACCTGGTGCAGTGCACCTGGCCAAAATCTTTGGCTTAGCTTGTAACTGGCTCCTAGACAAGGGAGAAAGAGCCTGTCTTTTCATCTACCACTACCCCCCCACAGATTGTGCTTCCTGCCCAGCACTGTTCCTTCTCTGTTTTGGCATTTGGAGGGACAGCAGTGATTGTTCCAAGCTCCATGCAGTTTCTGGGGAACGCGTTGTCTCAGTGAGGATGTCTGGGAGATATGACAAAGTTATTTCTCTCTATTTGTCTCATTATCTCTAGTCATATGTAGTGGGAAATTATTAACTGTTTTATTCCTGTCATGAGACTGATTTAAAACTAAAGTTTAAAAAGGAACAATAATTTGCATAGTTTCAGTTTAATTGCCTTGTGATGATTCCTGTACTTGGTATAATCATCCTTCTCTCTTCCAGCATCTCATTACTTAAGTGCCCCTTTGACCTCCCTAAAATGACCTTTGATCCACAAGATACAGTCTGGCCCTCCCATCTTCCCAGAGAAACAGGAGGAAAAACCTCATGCTTCTTCCTAGTATAGGCACAATGTTATCATATTGCTTGGACTCTAAATGCATTTTAGTAGTTGAGAATAATGCTTTTCAGTAGTGGCTGTCATCATTGTCATCATTTCATCATAGCAGCTCCCACCCACCCGCAGAGGCTGCAGTCAGTGATAGCAGGAGATGATGTTACTGTAAAATGAAGGCAGTGTTTTGTCGAGCAGCTGCCTGTTCTGGCATAGCAGGCTGCAGCCCTTGCCCCGAACAGGACCTTGTGCAGTTGTGCTCCCTGGTACTCAGTACCTTCTTACCTTCCTCACCTTTGGTTATTCTAATCTGAGGCATTAGGAAACAGGAAAAATTGAATATAATGGTCTAATTTTTGTGGGGACAAAAAGAGGCTCAAAAGCACAAGCCCATTCTTCTGGCTATGCTAAATTTGAGAACAAAACCATACTTAAATAACAACTTTTTTTTTTTTTTTTTTTTTTTTTTTTAAAAAAA
>VYXF01007953.1:669402-878065 GCA_013397295.1 Polioptila caerulea
AAAAAAAACTTTTTTTTTTTTTTTTTTTTTTTTTTTCTAAAACAGTGCATGTTAAATAATAGGCTGAAGGAAATATGCAGGGATTAACTTGAAAACAGATGTTTATAATGATTCAGTGACTTATGTTAAGTACATTCCCAGACGCAATTAAAACAGACTTCTTCTGAATTTAGGGGATGTGTTGATAAAACTGATAACATTCTGCATGATCCTGGAGGAGGAAGTATGAGCTGCAAGCATGCGTTCTCCAGCTGAGATCTCATCAGATCTGAAAAACTAGGAGAGGTCACACCAGGTCACTTCTTGTAATGGGACACACAATGTTTTTCCAGGCATAACCATGTCCTGCAAGGAGTAAAGCTGATTATTCAGTGGGTGGCAATTTTCCCTTCTGATCCTTACTGGGGTTGCACTGCCGAATGTCTTGGTGTTGTTTTCAGATCCAGTTCTCTTTTTGCTTTATATGATAAAACCTCCTTCTAATCATGTTAATTCTCACCTTTGTGTGAATTACAATATAACACGGTAAAATGATACAATAATGTAAAGTTAAAAAATTGTAACTATTATTTCTTTATGTCAGTCTGAAGAAAATTCTACTTCAAGAGACAAATTCAGTGGATGTACATATACAAAAAAAAGGTATCAACAAAAGCAATTAATTTTTCAGGAGATAGTACTGGAGTTTTATTGGGCAGCCTTTTTTTTTTTTTAGGTTTTAAAGCTCCATTTCCCTTTGAAGCTTTACTTTAAAATAAAATGTATTTACCTAGTAAAAATGTTACTGTATTATTTAACTTTCTGGGGTAATATTTATTGGTCTCATTGGAGGCTTTCCAAATTCAAAAAGGATTAGGCACATTTTCTTTTCATTTCCCAGAAGTCCTGAGATCCCAGTAGACTGTGGAGCCTGCAGGTGTAGAGGGACAGGTGCCCAGCATCTGGGCTGAAAGCTATCTCAGGGGAGGTGCTGTCCCTGACTGCATCTGAGTGATGGCCTGAAGGATCTCCTGTGCGTTGGTGGAATGTTCTCTGATACAGATGTTTTGCTTTTTTTCCTCATAGTTTGTTTCTGAGGGGCATGACAACAGTAAAAGTAATTGACTGCTGAGTTGCTTACCAGTTGCTTCATGACTGTGAGGAAGAAAAGTAGTGAGTAGCCCAGAGGCACTTAAGAGCATCTTTGGTAACACAAAGCGACTGTAAGATTTTACCTGTGCACCAGTTAATCTGACTCCTCTCATGTTACTGTGTGGGCTTAAGCAAACTTTCCCTGTGCTCACCAGCCTTGCAGTCAGTGGGGTGCTGCTGACATCCCTGGCTCCTTGCAGTATGTTCTGCCTGTCACCTAGTTCAGACATTTAATTCTCAATTTCTTTTATTTTCAGGGATGTTCCGGTTGTGGAAAATGTGATTGCAGTGGAGTAAAAGGGCAAAAGGTAAGTCAGCTCTGTCCATTTCATTTTCTTTCCTATTTCAACCACAGGGTATAAAATCTACTGGGAGTCAGGTGAGCCATTGCATTCAGTGAAGGTTTGCACTGCCAGGGAGCATTGCCAAGGCCAGGCCACGTGCAGTCAGCAGCGTTTTCAAACAGCAGCAATCTCTGTGTCTGTGGCTGCAGAGGGCAGGAGGGCCAGGGTGGTGAATGCCCTCACTGTGAAGCCCCCAGCCCAATGTGGCCATGTCCTCTCCCCTCCCCCATCCAGTGGGATGCTACCCTGTCACTCTTGCTTTTCCCTCACCTCATCTCCAGCCTTTTCAATGGGTAACAGGCTTGACATCCTGGCCATCTCTGGAAGTGAGGCAAGCAGTTCAGTTCAGAAATGCTCCTCTCAGCATGCTTTGTAGGTTGCTCTCCAGGATGGCTGTGGTGCCTCAGTCAATGTACCCTGACCCAGGGTTAGCCCTGGGAGGCAAAGACTTGCAGTAGGAAGAGGGAGGTTAATGATCAACTTAGATACAGAAAAGTGTCGCAGGTCAAAAAAAAATTATTTAAACATTTTGATAGAACCTTGCAAAGGAGTTGTAAAGTTCCCATTCAGTTATCCAAACTTCTTGTGTGTGAAACAAAAAAAGGGCACTTTAAAGTCTCCTTTTAAAGCAGGAACATTGAAGAAAAATTATAGCACACTTAAACATTCCGTGAATTCCCCCTGTAAATTACCTGCTTTTGTAAATATTGTAGACATTCAATCACTCTCCTTATCTCTTCCAATTTTCCTTGTAGAGATTTTAATCTATGATGTGTTCTCTTGTGCATGCATATGTGCTGTACATCTGCCATTATAAATGAATGTAAACCAGTTTTATCACCCTCTGGTTGCTTTGGGTATGTTTTTCGAGGTAAGTTGTTTAGGTCACCCAAAGGAATACTTAGAAGAGAAGGGGGGATTGTTTACTTTTTGTTTTGGGGATTGTTTTGTTCTTTGAACTAAATAGACAGCTGGTGTTCTGCGTTGTCTCAAAGGCAATAGCTGCATATTTACGGATGATGTATTTAAGAATGTCTGTTGGTGGCTTTTCTTTGGTGTTTTCCAGAGCTAGGAATGTAAATTACTTAATTGGAGGCCCAAGCAAGATAATTTTCTTTGTAACAGAGCATAAATTAATTTGTGATAGAGATAGAAAGTGTCAAGGTCTGAAACATCATCCAGATGGAGTCACCTTTTTTAAATGACCCATTAATATGTTTAGTGAAAGTCAACTATATATTGAAAATAAATACAGCAAAGATTTGAGAAAGGTTCAAAACTCTGAATTTATTCCTTGATAGCTTGATCTTATTGTTCAGTAACAAGTACAAATGAGTCACGGTAGAATGAAGGAGACATAAGCCATTCATTGAAAGATATCAGTTTTCAGTTCATAGAGTATGCCAGCATCTTGTAACAAGATAATTTTTAAAAAAGATAGCTTGGGGAAATAAATAGTATTAAACCTTATGCTTCATTTATTTCCAGCTGTGTTCCTGTCTGTTTGCTGGAGCTCTTGCTGGCATTTTTCATTTGCATAGTCCAGAGTCTCAAAATGTTCTCTTTAAAAGAAGTAGATGCTTGTCTGATATGCTAGAATCCAAACTACCTCACATTAACATAGGCTGTGTAAAAGTGTTGATGAGAGAAAAATATCAGTCCATAGTAACAGAAGACATACTAAATTCCAGTGTGTCAGTATACTCTCCACTCTTCCTAATGAGTTCCATCACAAATTTCTCTGACTTTAGGCAGGTGTATAGTGAAGTATTCACATAATTTTAGACCAGAAAATGCAGTTGTCGCGTCAGTTGTTGACATTAGAGACATCTAGACAGGTGAATGAATAGTTATACCTAGAAAACGATAGTCAAGAAAGGCATTTGAAGATATTTTGGAATGCATTTAACATGCATGAACATGGTTCAGATCAATGCTTGCTCATTATGTTAACTCTGTTTCAAACATCCTTAGGATTTTTGAACAGAAAACTGAATTTTATTTTTAAAAAATCTGCCCCCTGCTCTCCAGCCCTATGTAGTTTTTCATCCTGATTCATTATATTTGATGTCTGTCTAGAATAAGGACAGCCTGCCACTTGGTCCCAGGCCTGGAGACAAAACCTGGTGCAAGCATCCTTCCTGCTTGCCTCTGTAATATTTCTGTAAATGATGTTTCCAACAAATGCATTTGGATTTGAAACATGTCCCTGCTAAACGTGGTTCCTATTACCACACACATCAGTAATGGTACCTGTTACTTCAAAAATTTATGTGAATATTGCTTAATCAGAGGACAGATTAAGCTGATCCTTGCTGAGATCTGGGCTAGGAGAAGGCTGCCCTGCCCAGCTCCTGTGGTAGCCCAGGAGACCACATAAGAGAACATCTGCTCTCCACTTCTTATGCGGGAGCACATATCCACGCTACCCTCCACCATCCACAGCCAACAATCTGCCTACACTGGAAACCCTTTTGATCTGGCTTCCATGTCGTGCAGAAGTGCACAAATGCTGAAGGGCCTTTTCCAATCCTCCCACACTCTTCAGCAGTCCACCCACACCACTTCACTGCCATGGGAGCTTCGGGAGCTGCGGAAGTGGGTGCTGGGTTTACTCTTTAGTGCCTTAATTACTAACATCTGGAGAGATATTTCCTACTGTAGTGTGGGAAGAAGTTCCAGACCCGGAAGTTCCAGACTGGGGTTTAATTAAAATTCATTTGGCCAAATAATCGTATTCATGATCTCATCAGAAAAAGTGCTGAAAATGGTATTTGACTTAAAAGCTGAGAAATGCCCAGGAAATAGTACCCAAGAGCATTTCAGACATGGAGGAGTAAATTACATTGCCATATTTTTCCCTCCTTTGAGAAAAATTTCATCAATATGATGACCATATTCAGAGTACATTTAATATGTTCTCTCATCAGACTGTTTCCATGAAAATTGCATTTTTATGCCCAACTCCTTTAACATGACTCATATATTATTGAGGGCATATAATTGACAAACTCTAAGGGTTTTCATCCCTTTCAGAAAATTCAGAATGTGAGCATAATTGCAACAGATGGCTCTTATCCTCAAAAGCCTTTATTATTGCACTGAACATCAAGCTGTTGTTTTAAGCTATATAATGTCAAATATCACATATTTGCCAAACAGAAGGTACAGAAATTTTAGAAAAACACGATATTGCTAAAATAATAAATAATACCTTACTGTTTTCCATTAGAGAGATTAGCCTAAAACATCTTCATTTATTACATCTTACACTTTTTATTTGGTTTTCTACGTAATAACTTGACTGTTCTCTTAAACCTCACTGAAGTGTGAGATCTGTTTAAACTGATTAGAGTTTTGAATGCTTGCCTGCATTTTATTGAGCTACTCAGAAGAAGACTGAAGCTATGTTTTCTCTTTTATGCCTGCCTAGATTTTGAGAACAATTTCAAGCAGCTGTTGAGATAAGAAGTGCTAGCCGTTAGTGCATGCAGAAAAAATATGTTAAGCATTTAATTACCATTCAGAACCAAGACTGCACAGAGATGAGTAAAATTCTCCATGCACTTACTTTTTCTAAAAATGTTCCTTCTCTCATTCATGACCATTTGCACTACTTTAACTCTGTATCAGAAACGTGTGGAAGTGGAGGCAAAACTGGAACCTTGTTTTAAGTAATACAGAATGATTAATCTTCTTAGACTTATCAGTTAGAATGCACTGAAGTATAAATCCTCATTCTTTAGTATAAATATTATTTGATGATTTCACTGTCTCAGCATTACCCACTGGAAGTTGAAGTCAACAAGAATATCAAACATGCTTTTGTCATTGAGCATGAAGTATTGCAATTTAAAAAAAAAACTTTGCTAAATAGAAGATAAGAATAGAATTAACTCTTAATGTAACTGCTGGTTTTGACATTTTTATTGTTTGAAAGCAGGAAAATTTGAGCAAATAATTTTATTTTGACATATATTGGTTTCCCTGATTCTGAGACTGTATCTGTATTATTATACCTACATAAATTTTAATTCTCTGTTTGCCTTGATGGGTGCATCAAGGTCAGTGAATTGACCATGCTACAGAAGTACATAGACTAGCTTTGCTTGAGGTATTTTGGATCAGGAAGTCAGGTAGGTCTGACTTAGAGTCAGTGAAGCATCTCTGGAGTTCTCCATCAACAGGGGCAGAGACCAGTGTTTTCTCTCCTGTACACTTCCACAGCCTTAAAAATCACAGATGGTTTTGGTGTCTGCAGGGGATTGTGCTTCTGCCTTTACTCTGTGTAATGAAGAGTTGACTGTTGCAGAGGACTGTGTCCCTGTATTCTTTTTTAAGGTTTAGCAGACTTGGAGAACCTTTGAGGATTTTCTGTCACTTTATATATTGAAAGATAGAACAAAAATATTTCTAATATTGATTATTTAACAGAATATAAACCCCCTTGTTGGGGAGAAGCCCTGGTAGTCAGGGGGAAGATCACTAGTAAGTACTTTGACTTTCCGTGAAAATGTATCAGAGGCAACAAGTCAGTTCCTTTGGTGGAGCAAATCAGTAGTCTTTAGATCTGTGCTTTTCATAGTCAACCTTTACTAGACTTTCTAAAATCAAGAATGTTAATTTTTAAATCATTTTTCATTGACACTGCTTGGTTTTAGTAAGCACTGCTCAGTGTTCCTATTTAAGACCCCCGAGAATGGGAGGACAGAGTCTTAAGCTGCACTAAGGGAAATTTAGGTTGGATGTTAGGAAAATGTTCTTTATGGAAAGAGTGATAAAGTACTGGAATTATCTGCCCAATGAAGTGGTGGAGTCACTATCCCTGGATGCGTTTAAAAAAAGATTGGATGTGGCACTTGGTGCCATGGTTTAGTTGAGGTGTTAGGGCATGAATTGGACTCGATCTTGAAGGTCTCCTCCAACCTAATGATTCCGTGATTCTGTGGAGTGGCTGCTGTAGGAACTTTGTGTCTAGCACCAGTTTATGCCTAAGTTGGAAAGACCATGAACTGGGGACACTAAGGAAACCACAAACAAATACTGTACTCTGGAGATGGCTATGAAGTTGGAAAGAGGAGTGGTAGGCAATGTGGGAGGCAAGAATGTGTCTGCAGTCTGGAAAGGGCTAATAGATAACATGAAATCATCTAATTATGCCTGAAAGGACAGACTCAGAAGACAGTAATAAAATGAGCAAAGATACTGATCAGCTGCAGGTCTGATGTTCTACAGGGAACCTTGTGATTCATAAATATTTTTGAAAATTAGGATATTCTCACAAAGGTCTTTATCGATTCTGCTTTGTCGGTAGTATATATTTACTGATTTATCCTTTACTCAGAGAAAAATAATCTTTTAAATTCAGGGAAAAAGAACATCATGTTTCATTAAAAGAGCTGCTATTCTTGAAAAGAACAAAATATCAAACAACTTTGAATAATATTGAGTGCAATTGTTGGAGAGTTTTCTACTCTTTCCCAGCTGTCAGACCAAACTGCTAAGTGGCATCTGAAACCATCAGCTTTTCTTAGTTTTAAATAGTTATAGGAACCATTTGTCCCAGTTGTCTCTGGCAACATTTTCTATGTTAAGATAAATTTTTGCACTCAGTACAATGGGTATCTTTGATCAATACAAACCAGTGGATTACACTGATCAGTTTATCTCTGTGGAGAGGGATATAAAGCAGTAGTATTATGTGCTGAGACATGCTTATATTTAGTTTTCAGAGCTGACTTCTGAAGGTATTCCCAAAGTAATATTTAATTTGGCACAATATGACCTTTTAAGCAGCTTTTGCTAGATGCATTATCTTTGATTATAAGGATATTGGCACAATGAGCTCAGGCTCTATTCTTCATGCAAGAAAACAAGATTACAGGGCTTGATTTCAAATTTTCACAACTGTTAGTGTATGCCTTCGTTATGGTTTCTTGAAGGATTGCAGTGCCTTAGCTTGATCTGAAGTATGTGAGCCACCAACGAAGTCAGTCAAGTTTCCCTAGTGTGAGATCAGAATAAGAAATGAAATGATGTGTAAGACCTCTGCTTCTCTGAAATCTTCTTGCTTGGGAAGTGGCGATGCCCAGTGCCTGTGCAATACCTGTGCATAGCTTGAAACCTTCCCCAGTTTAAAATTATGTCCATACAGAGTCAATATCTACTGAATAGATACTGATTACAAAATTTTTGTCCTGATGTGCAGTTTTTCAGTATCTGATCTAGTTGCCCACTAAACTCTGTGATGCTGCAGGGGTTTGTGGGTATAACTTAGGAGTCTGGGACAGCAAACTTTGGGGTACAGCAGTAGCTGCATTTTAAAGTTAGTCCTTTAAGTTTTTTTAAATCATTCTACTCTTTAATTTATATGGTATATTCTAGGACCTCAGACCAAGACAGACATTAAAATAGACAGTTCTGTGATATGTCAGTTCCCACACAAGAATTTAAACCTTGATTCACTTAATAGTCAGTCTCTGGATACATTTTCCCAAAAGCAATATTCACAAGAAGTGACCTGGATGTATATAATTATCACAGGGGAACCATAGCAATATGGTGTATGGTAGTCTTCTTAAATCACTTCCTCGTCTTTCTAGCCAAGAGCAAAAAGTGGTTTGGGAAGTTGGTGGTTTGGTTTTTTTTAAATCTCATTCCTCATTGAATTAGTTGTTTGCTTCCTTTCTCTCAACTACTTCTTATTTCAGATTTTAGACCTATGCTTTCAGAGAAAGGTCATAACATAGATTAGTCACTGAAAACATCTGGCCATATGATGTCGGCCTTCAGGAAAGCAGATCTGGATTTTCTCAAAGTTTGGATTTCATTAAGGAAGGGTAAAAAGCCAAATTTTATAAAGTTCTCAAAACCACTTTTCAGCAGAAGCAATAGCAAAGCTTGTAACAGTATATGCCTGGAATGAGACAGAACAGTAAGAAGCAGCATGAAAGTGGGATTTTCAAAGAGGAAACCTGAAGTAGCTGCTAAAGGAGTGATAGTGGAGTACTTTATCACACAGGGAAGTTTCTAACCTGCTGGAGAACATACTTAGTTTAGCCACAAAAGAAGTTTAATATCAGAGTAGGAGCAAAAGCAGTTGGGAAACCATATTTAGGAGACGTTGAAGAGGATTTCTTTTCAAGTAACTACAACACCTGAGAAAGGGCTAAAGAATAGTTAATTGAACTACTGATAACCTAACAAAGAAAGTTCAATTAAATGATGAAAATAATGACTAGCTTTCAGTAACAGATGAAGTGTTCTCTTATATAATTTTTAATAGCAAAATAAATGCAAAATCAAGGTAAAGCCAAGGGAAAAGAAACTTTGACTCCTGTCTGGAAAATCATGTTTATATCTCTTAGAATATTTAAGAGTGATTAGAATGGCTAAACGTACCCATAAATTTTGTAGCTCTTAAAGAAAGCATGTGACAGCTTCCACTGAAGTTCAGCTGGAACATTTTAAAATGTATTGATATGCCAACAAAAATAACTCTCACCAAGGCTTGTGTCAAAGTTCAGTGTGCAGAGTGTACTGAGCTGACTGAGTGAGCAGTCAATAGCATCAAATGGGCTGTTCTCTCACTCTTTTCTCACTGACTGTAAACAGATGCAACAAAAGCATTTCATGGCTAGTTAGCAGAATACTTAAAGCCTTTAGGGGGTTTGGTAACCCTTAATTTTGTTAGGTTTGCTCGAGTGCCAAGCAAAGACAAAAAGATGATGCAGAACTGCAAAAGAAATGGTTTTAAGTGGTGATGGAGGGGAGGGACTCTAGTACAGAGGACCAGTCTAAAATGCTCCCTGGCTCCGATGTCAGTAATTAGGTGAAATAAAGGGAAGAATACCAAAGGTTTGTGTAGGGAGCAATGGACAGAGAAGCCAGTGCTGCCTCCATCTGTATTGCAGCACTTTTAATGGGATAGTGAGTTAAGGATGTGATTGTTAACACCTCAAACTTCATTTCTGTCTGAAAGTGTGAAAACAGAGGCTGGAAATCCAGCAAGGACACATCCAGCCCCATGATATTACTATAAAAGGATCTCTGTAGGAAGTTTTAGGTATTAAATGCGATGAAATCAGTGTCAAGGCAACTGAGGGACACGTTTCCTTCACCAAAAAAAGAGAAAGTATAGTGTTTGTGAAACTCTTCAGAGTATCAGCTCTCGATAGCGAAACTGCCTTTGCCCGCTGTCTGTCCCTGGGCTCCGCCAGCTTTGAGGCAGAGCCGGAGAGGGGCGAGGGAAGGGCTGTGCCGTGGGGCTGGCAGTGTCCCCGGAGCCTGGCTGTGTCACTTCCCGCGGGGTCCTCTGGGTGGCACTCAGACATTACGGATGTCTTTTATTCTGACCAGCCTCTTTACATGTCCTTGTCTTTTTTTTTATTGTCAGAAAACCCTTAAAGCCACCTGCTGAGCAATACACCAACTTCTGGTTGACACTTGCTGACAAAGATGCTGACATCCTCTACAATGTCAAAATAAGAAAGATACTTGTTTTCATTATTGTTAATAATTATTGCATCTTTGTTAGCTTTATTGACTTAGGCTGAACAACCCTGGAGGTATTACAAAAATATGTATTGTCCTGTCTGCTTTACAGTGGATCTGGTTGAGCCAAGGGACAATAAAATGAAGAAGCACTGATTGACACTTTTGAGGCACTATGTTGTTTGCCTTATTTACATGATTAAAAGACAGAAGCCAGAATATTTTCTCTATTCTGTGGAAAGGTATTTTACTCCTGTGGAACTTTCAAAATGTTTAAAGCTTTAGAAACGTCATTTCCAACCTGACCCAAAAAAGCAGCTAGACTAGCACTGTCTCAAATAGTACCGTCTGTCACATACCCTCAAGATATGAGTACCTCATTATGAGAACTTTATTGCAGTCTGTACTGTCTAGGACCAGCTGCCCATGTTTTTACTATTTATGGAAGAGATTATTTTCTGTAAATATGTCCATGACGAACCTTTGGCAAGAGAATAAAACTTGCATGTAACGTCACATTTCATTCCCGGTCTAGGATCTGAACAAAAATAAATTCAAAAACCCAGAGAAGTTTAAGACCCTTTTTCCCCCCTGCTGTTTCATCTTTAAATGTGAGCCTTTAAACAATGCCAAATGCAAACAAATGCTAAATAATTTTCATTAATGAAGTAGGAAGGGTGTGGAGCATTTTTACCCCTTATATTCTTGGACCTTCAACACTGGAAATGATTTAATACAATGTGTAATAAAACAAAGGAAGAGTTACTCAGACCTAATGTGTTCAGCAGATGATTAGAAGGGGTGGGAAATATAGCACCCTTTTGATTCAACCTGTATGCAGGTGATAGAATTTCCTTTTACTTTTTGCAGTGCAAGCACATTTATCCTTCAAACATCCTCTTCCCTTGTGGTTCTTTGAGATTCTTCTGTTCCCCTGAGTGACTCTAGCTGATGAGAAGAGGCTCCTTGACCCATGTGTGGTAAAAGATTTAAAAAATAAAATAAAATTGGAGAACCTAATGTGTACCTTTGTAAAAAGATTTGTATTACTTCCTTCTGGAACATCATAAGCTGTGTTATTGTGTTGGGCTTTTCCTTTCTTTTGAATCAAGAAAAATTTAAACATAAGACAATGAACCACATACTTTGGTGTTAAGCTGCTAAGCTCTGTGCAGGCAGACTTCCACAGCTGAAGATAAAGTTTAGTTGCTGTCAGTTGTCTTCTTCTCTCTCATTTTCTCTTTCTGTACTTCATATACCATGCCCTCAATCTTACTATGAATAAATATGTAGCCCCTCAGCATCCCAGCTACTTCTGTATCTGTAACATTTATCTATGCTGGAATGCAATATCACACAAAGCATACATGAACCAAAGACATGCACGTATAAGGAAATACTGAGAGCTTAAGATGAGAGTGTACATGGCTCAAGAAGTCCTAAAATGTGAACTTTGGGCACTGCATTGAAAAAACTGACTACTGCATTTGGAAAATGAGGAATAACTATGGGTCAAGTAAGAAGAGGAATTACATGAAGGCTTCTAAATTATGTAGGGAGGGGCTCTTACTTATAGTTGGTTTAACTGAAATTGTATGATGTTGATAGAAAACCAATTGCTTGGCACCAATTAAATTATAGCCATGATTGGCTTTTGAATGTTAATTTTACTTCACTCATTTTACTTCTTATTCAGCTTCTGAATTTCTTTGAGACACTGTATATCCATGCACTTGAGCACCAGCTAAGCACATAGATACTGATATGTAGGGAAAAGCATAATCAAAGATTGTTATTTCTGTTTCTATACTCCTGGGAAGCACTTTGCAGTTTCCTGAGGAATGTTCTGTGCAGGCATGAGGTGCCACAGAAATATGCTTTTGCTCTAAGCATTCTTTAGTGTTTAGGAGGCAGAGGCCCAGGCTCAGTCCCTGAACCTTAAATCTGAAAAGCTCTCTAATTTAATGTTTCTATCAATGGAGTCACTGCTGGAGGTTTAGGTTCATCTTGTATTAAGCTGCAGAGGTTCCTCAGTGTTGTAAATTCATGATCCTTGAGAAAGGTTACTTTTATAGTAGGAAGAGTAATCCTGTCAGGGAGTGAAAAAATAGAGTGAGATTTGATGATCAGGGCACCTGCCCCATGGCATAGGAGCCTGTATGCACTGGCTTTTGCACCATAACTAGGTGCTTCCCAGTGTCCTCCCCTCGAAATGCAGCCTGAGAGCTCATTTGACACTGGAGGAGTCCCACAGGTGGAAGACACTGAGGAGGGAGCAAAGGGAGAAGGAGACGCAGAATGGGCACCCTGGCAAAGAGGCCGTGAGTAAGAGTGTGCTGCTCCCCAGCAGCTGCTGGGGTGGCCCTTTGTTGTCTGAGTCCAATGCAGAGCAGCCCTGGTAGTGCTTGAAATTGTTCAGGGCCTCAGCCAGCCTGACTGTGGAGCTGTGCAGGTGATGTGAAGCTGTCATGGCTGCTCCTTCTGCTAGTCATGCCAAAAATGCTGTGCTCATACTTCCATGGGACCGAGCTCTTTCAGATGCTTCCTGGCAGTGCAAGAATCCAGATTTTGCTGACTCTCCCCCTCTCTCTGCCTTAGCCCCTCTTCCATTCCACTCCACATACAGTCAGAAACTCAGCCCTGAAACTTCTGGGTGAGCCAAGATCTTTACAGAGCTCCTACACAGATTCTTTGCATGTCTGCAGAGTTATGTTTGTGTAATTAATGACTTGTTACTTGTGTGGCTCCAGAATTGTATAGCTGTGGTGCAGATAGATTCTGCTGAAGAATGTGCAGTGGGAATTTTGTAATGTTAAACATCCTCAGTGCATTTGAGGACACATGACCTGTAAGCATATAGCAATAATTCTGCTTGACTGATATCCACTTCACACTTTCAATAAAATACTGAAAATGGTAAGTGCAGCTGAGGACAAACAGATGACATTTATTGTACATGTTTATTTTATTCCTGAAATATATTCAGGGCCAGTGCTCCCTCTGGTGGTTAAAAATACCATTTTAATAAAGAATTGGCTGTTCTCTGTGTCTTCTCTAATGTAACACTGAGTGCTACTGAGCCAATTACAATTCTCTAACAGGCTTGAAAGAGTGTGGAGAGAGACACTGTGACTTGAGAGTGCTGCTGAAGTTGCACAGTGCTGTTTCCCACCTCGAGCTGTAATTACTGGTCTAACACCTTGGGGCCAATCCACTTGAGTGCTCCCAGTTACATCAGCTGAAGGAACAAGTACAGAGCCTGCCTTCACTTCTCATGTGGCTGGGGATAGTCTGTGTAGAAACCATGTAGTACATTGCAAGGCTTTTGTCCATTGCTGTGGATTTTATGAGGTCACACTGGAGCATCAAGGTGTGATGACTGTTTTGAATGGCAGGCTTTCCTCTTAACAGTCAGGCTCTTTTTTTGCTCCGTTTGGAAACTGCATTGTCAGTTTTCATCTTAAAATGCTTGCATTTTTTTGCCAAATATGCCCTTGGTAGAATTTCAGTTCACTGAATGTTAACTTTTGGGAACAGGATGGCCACATGCATTTGTGAGAGGAATTCTGAGTTCATAACACGTTGGAGTCAGCAGTGACACTGGTCTGAAGACAGCCCTCTGGCAAGGCCAAGGACTTGTTGGCTCCCAGCTCAGTTTCCCTTGCAGCAGAGGCACAGCTGAGGAGCTGTGGTGGATGAGCTCCAGCAAACCCCCTTGCACTGGTGTGAGAAACTGCTCTGGCTGCTATTCCACCTTGTGTCCTCGTTTCCTGCTATGTCCTCCTTGCATTGGCTTTGGCAGCTGCCTGGCCACCTGGGGGGTTCCTCAGCTCACACAGGCCAGACCAAGCTCACCCACTAAAGAAAAGGGAATAAATTTAGTGAGCTGAACTGGTGCATTGGAGACTGAGGGAAGGTGGTGTAAAGAAGGCTGGGGTGGCACCATCCCTTTAAAAGGAGAAGAGCCACCTTTGCTGATCAGTTTAGCTGCCTTGTGACATGTTTCCCTTATGCCTTTTCGGCTGAAGGACAGACACGTGTCTGTCCTGCTGTTTCTGCTGCTGAGGGATCTCTGGCAGAGGCAAATGTTAAGAAATGAAGCATCTTTCAAATGGCTTTGAGAAGATCTACACATTGTTATTCACCATGTGCCTGAGTCTCGGGAGAGCCTGAGAACATCATATTTGTACAGACGCAGACACCCTGTGAGCCCACACTTTGGGAAGCAGTTGATTTATGTCCATGTTACCAGTCCCTCAAGCCTAAAATCTCCCAGTCCAGCAGTCCCTAGGCAAAGTAATATGGGAAATAATTTATAATGGGGTGGCGATTATTTCCTCCCCCTCAGTTCTTGATATATTACAGCTGAATCTTCTGAAATTACTTACTTTATGTGACTCTCTTGCTTAGCAATCTGCAGTTGTTCTATGTGCCAAACAGCATTTCATGGCTAATTTGGAAGTGTAGGTGTCAGACATCAGCCCATGCAGTTAAGCTCTTAACAGGTTCATGTCTGTTTAGAAGTCCATTCAATTTTAATTTGAACTACCTAATGCAAAGGCATTTCACAAAAGCTGAGCTAACACAGACATCTTGCTTATTAAATGAGCGCAGTGGTGACTGAGCACTTGCTGTCTTTTTATGTTGCACCTCCACATTTGCAGCAGTTGAGTGGCAGAATATTCATTTTTGTGAGCTGAGTAATGTGTTCTCCTTTGTGCTTTCTGACAGCTTGCATTGAATCAGCAGAGGTACAGATGGCATGGTTACATCTGTTTTAATTTTTGAGTCTCATGAATTGATTTGTAAGAAGCAGAAGCTCTTTCAGTATTACTTGCCAAGATTTTGCAGCTGTGAATATTGGAACTTGAACAATACATAGCCCTTGTAGTTGGAGTCTCATGCTCTTCATGCATCACAGCTAGAAATCTCAGTGCTGAGCAAAAAACAAGTGGGGTAGCAGTGTCGTCCTGATGCTTGCCAATTTATGCAGTGTATGTGCTTAATGAGTTGCAGCATAAATGTAGCACAAGCACTCACTGTTGGGTTGTTTGGCTGGAGTATTGGATGAAGAAAGGAACAGACAGGCAAGCAGGGGAAGGATGCAGCAGGTCAAGTGTTTCCTTGCAAGGCAAGGCATCTTCAGGACATGCTTATGTCTGTTCTGTACAGCATCATAAGTGATAGCTTCATCTGATCTTGAATTTCCAAGTAAGCCACTTTAGGTAGGAAGGCAGCAGTATAGCTGTTGTTACCTCAGTGATCCATGGAGTCTGATCTACTCAGTGACATAAGGATACCCTTCAGCCATGTTAAGGATGGTAGAGTTTCTGTACTCTCTTGTTCAGTTTAGATAGAATTCTGATAGAATTTTACTGTAATTTAGTGTAGCATCACTGATGCAAAGAAAAATATGATGGAAATTTGTACTAACTCAAACAGGAGTATTGAAGTAAAAACTTTATTCATTAGTCATTATAAGTGCTGGCACCATTAGTTTTCTAAGGCTGTTGTACAAAGAGGAAGACTGATACCTGGACTAAAGAAAGGGGCTGGAACCCAGGAACATCCCTAGGTCTCTTACTGGGTCTCGGTGGAATAGGTTGCCCTAACTTCTGTGAGTGCCCGTGGGTGGCATAGAGGAGTTAAATCCCATTAATTGTGTACCCTAAAGCTGCAGAAGTTTGGACTTCTTACACAATACTTAGTTTGGACTATTTACCCTGAACTTTGCAGTAAAATTAAAGGGGAAGGCAGAGTAGAGAGAGAGGTGTTTGCAGTGTGTAATCCACCATTCCCTGTTAGAATAAGGAGCCAAGGTGGCAGGTCACATGTAGGGAGGGATCTGGCAACTCTCACACATGCAGTCTTTTTTATGTTTCCTTACTTCCCTCTTGCAAAAAGATGAGCTCAGTTCCAGTAAAGAAAGTCATGAGTCCGTGGGCTTTGGGGTGGTACAGACCTCCACATGCTCAGGAATTATATTTTCCAGGCCTTGGAACATCCAGTACCTTGACTGGGTGTCCAGAAGTTCTGGACAGTTGTTTTTCTTCTTGGCCTAATAGTTCAAGTTGGGAAAAATAAAAATGTTTCCAGGGAAACTTGAATGTATCTTAGCTCAAAGTGACGTGTATTGTCTCAACTCTCCTCCTCCAGCTGTTTTACCCCTCAGACGCAGCAGCCTGGAAGGTTGAAGATAGTCTTAAGAGAATTGACTATAGTTGCCTTAGAAGTTGCAAGTTTTTATGTATTTTAAACCTTTAGCTAATCTCCTTGGCCACCTGAAGCAGTCATTCCCTTAGTAAGTGATTTACAGGCAAATTAAGGCTCTTTTGCAGTTACAGAATGGTCTAAGGGAGCCTTGGACTGAGTGAAAGTCTGATCTGTAAACCTCAGTTTAAACTTTCCTTAAGAATGGAGGGAAGACTTAATTTTCTGTGTTGCAGGGTGCAGTGGTTCAAAGTGTGGTGAAATGCTCAGGGGCAGAGCTTTCTCAGAGTGCAGGAAGTATCGGCCATGTTGCACATTACCAGTGTGAGTCACATGTGCTACACATGAGACGTGTTTCACTGTGGGTGTCAAAACAATCCTTTTTTCTTCCCATCTGCACCTTTGACCATTCCTTCAGCAGTAGAGGGCCCTGTTGTATGTATTGAGTGACCTCTCCTTCCTTAGCCTATCCTGCAGCAGGTCATGAGAGCAAGTGCCCTGGGTTCAGTGTGAAATTCTGGTCTGAATGATGTAACGACTGGTTTTGTAGAAGGACACTTGTGACAGCAGTGCAAATTAGCCAAAGTATGGGTTTATGTCATTTCTTTAACTTTACAGATGTATTTCAGATTGCTAATTATTTCAACATTCATTCAGAGACCTGCATTGTGATGCGTTCTTCCTTAAAANAAGTGGTTTTGTAGGACACTCGTGACAGCAATGCAAATTAGCCAGACAAAGTATGGGTTTATGTCATTTCTTTAACTTTACAGATGTATTTCAGATTGCTAATTATTTCAACATTCATTCAGAGACCTGCATTGTGATGCGTTCTTCCTTAAAATATTTTTCAAAGCAATTTTAGTTACTTTAGAACTTGGACTTTGTACCTCTACAGCTGACCTAGAAACACATTTCTCCAGCTGTTCTGATGTTTGCTTTGTTTTGCTTTGTTTCCTGGTCTAATACACTGCTTCAGATTTGGCTCAAACCAAATAAAGAATTCTCAAACCATGATAAAGAATATTGGGAATTCAATAGAGGAGATCATGCCATTTCAGCACTTCAAAGAAAAACTGAGTGTTTGCCTCAGAAAGAACTGTTTTACTAAAAAAAAATATTTTTGTGGGAAGACGGAGAGGAGAACCAGCAGGATAATGTTTTCTGTCAGGATTTTTTAATAAACGAATGTTATTTTGATTTTACTTTCTCATGCTTTTATCATCTCAGTTAGAGTTTTCTCCCTTCCTCCTTGGCCCTGCTCTTCATACCCATCAGTAATGTCCCTTCTCCCTTGTCTCTTCATTTTAACAAAATCCTGGACAAGGAACTAAAAAACAACATCAACTCAGTAACTCCACAGATCTTCCAATTTCTCTCATCTTCTGACACTGTAGCACCATGTCTGTTGGTTATCACTC
Organism: Polioptila caerulea; assembly: GCA_013397295.1. Taxonomy (NCBI): domain Eukaryota; kingdom Metazoa; phylum Chordata; class Aves; order Passeriformes; family Certhiidae; genus Polioptila; species Polioptila caerulea. Next base: position 687,002 of record VYXF01007953.1, read on the forward strand.
AGTTTCCTCTGTCTGCATGTCATAACTTTTTCTTTGCAAGATGCCTGTTATACTTCCTGGACAAATGACCTCTCCAAGACTCAGATGTTCCCATGTGCGCTTAGTCCTCAGCTGACCTCTAAGTAGCCAGCATATTTCTGGGAATCTTTGTCCTGAGCATACAGGAGAAAAATTCATTGTTAATCTCCATCCTGAAATAAAATACTTATTATCAAAAATATAATTAATATTAAATTAAATTAATATTAATTATTCACATTATAATATTAATACTAAATTGCAAGTTGCCATTTCATCTCTCACTATTTTGCTGAAAATCCTTAAGTCTCTGTAATGTCCCTTTATGTGTTTTGAATGTTGTTAATTTTATTTTCTTTTTGCTATCCTGTGAAAATTACTGTGTTTTGAGTTTCTAAAGCAGATGCCATGTTTCTAGCTGTTTTCCAAACTTCTGAAACTTCTTTTTGCAGTTTCACACTAACCTATTATTCATCCAATATTCCCATAGTTTCTGACAATTTGAAGTGTTTCTGCTTGTTTCACATCAGACCTTAAAAGGACAACTCTGGTTACTTCCTGCATGGGACCAGTGGCTTTTGATTTGCTTGATTTGTTGTTTCCAGGAATTGTTGTGCATAAGCTTTTCCCCCTCTCCCTATGTGTAGATTTTTTATCCTTTATTCAGAAAGTGTTCCTCTTGGTTTCACTGGGAGTCCAAAGACAGTTGTATGTATAATAGCTGTGATATTGATCTAGAGTGTGGATAGGTTTTCTGCCTCTAGATTTATCTGATTTAAATACATTTGGAGTTGTAGGGAGAGGGACAGCACAGGTGTCCCATACAGTAGTAAAGCAGAATCAAAAGGATGACACATATAAATACAATTTTGTGTTCAGCTTCTGAACAGGGGAAGATCCTGTATCTCAAAGCACCCTGTCTCTGAAATTCAAGTCTAAGTGACAAACGTGGCCTCCAAAACCTGCTGTTGTGAGTGGCGCATAAGGAGAGTGGCATTTACCATTCATACACTGGTTGATCAAACTGTGATATTTGTGGTTTTCAGAAATTTAGTTGCTTATTTGGGCTGTTAGGTTTTCTACTAGGATTTAGCAGCACCTCTGGAGGAATGCAGGTAGGTTTTATTAGAGGGAAAGTGACCTTTCTGTTACCAGGAGAATAAATCTGCTATGAAGAGTGCTATCCAGAAAAAAAAGTTTCACTAATATTTAAAAAGTGCTTTTCTCTTATGTCACACTCAGCCCCTGCCAATCTATTACTGAACCATAAATATTTCTTTTTTTATAATAATCCTTCTTTCAAGTACCAACATGATCTCTTTGCTGTCACATGTAGCTTCTTACCGCTTGGCAGGTTCCTCGAGCACAGAAATGGAATATGTGAGTTACTTGAGGAAGGAGCTTCAGTTGAGTAGTTGCTGATTAGCTTTTTTCTTCCACAGGGAGAAAGGGGCTTGCCGGGACTACAGGGTGTGATTGGGTTTCCTGGAATGCAAGGACCTGAAGGTCCCCCTGGGCCACCAGGGCTTAAGGTAAGAACTTAAGCTTTAGTATTCAAAACAATCAGATTTCCCTAAATTGTTGTCTCAAGAAAAGATAAAGCTTTCTCTTTTCCTTTCCAGGGTGATACTGGAGAACCAGGACTGCCAGGAACAAAGGGAACAAGAGTGAGTTCTGTCTTACTTTCTTGCAATTCTGCTGTCTTTGGGTATGGCTGCCCTCAAGTGCAAGAGGAAGTCTCTGAGTTAATGAATGACACCCCCTTGAGCTGCACAATAATTTCAAATTTCTCACTTTTATCTTTGAAGTTCTTGCTGCATTGGACAGCCAGTACCTTTATTAATTTGCATTGTTACACGATTCTTATCACCCTGTCAACAGCACTGGTTTTAATATGCCTCTGATATCTTCCTGACATACCAAAAGGTTTTTTTCCAGCTTCAGAATGAACCAACCTTGTTTCCTCTTGCAAAATTCTCCTTTATATTTGCCATCTACCCTTGAAGCACTCCAGCAGAGAAGCTGACACAGTCATGAGCTGAGAAGATACAGAGCAAATTAAAGCCAGGGACAAAGATTTCTTAATTTTGCTAGAAGAGGCTTTGAATATCTGTGATCTTCCTGTTTTCATTTCTGTTAAATGGGACACTTACATAGCACTTCTTTTAGCGTATTATATTGGCCAGGGCCATGCCTGTTGGGGTTTTGTGGAGTGCTAGGCTCTTTCTGAGAATTTTCACATTTCCTGATGTCATGATGAAAGAGGATTCAGATGACTTGGCCGGTAATGATGCATCCATTTTCAGCTATACTCTCTTGCTCGCAGATTCTCAAAATGCCATCTCAGTTTTGTTCTCCGTTTGCCTGCAGTTGCTGCAGCAAATAGAATTTACTGAAGTAACTGCTGTTTATGAGGTGTTACAGAGAGGGTATTGTGCTAGATCAAGAAATCCTTATTTCAGTCTATGATGTTCATGTTGACCCTGGGGTATCATGAGTGTTAATGTAAATTGGCACCTCCTGGCGATTGTATTCGTTTGCTGCAGAGTAAGTAAAATGTATTTTAGCAATTATAAAGTTTTGAAAGAAGCAAATACACTATCTGAGCTCAGGATTCCCATATATCTTTTCTGCTTCATAGTACATGTTTTAGGAAATGCTGCATGGATAAGTAAGATGATGGGATGAAAATGATGTGCCATCTTAAATGCCTGATTCATTACACTGAAAAGCTGTTCAAGGAGAAAGAATTATCTCAGCCTGGTAGGATTTTTGATAGTAAGAATGAATTGATGCACTGATAAGAATGAAAGACACAGATGCATCTTTATGGTGTGTTAACATTATCTTCTGCTATGAAGAGATGCCTACAGTAAATTTCATTTTGGGAGTGATGTTTGTGAGAAGGGAAAACCTCTGCATTCCCTTTTACCTCTACATCAGACTCTGATGTAGTTCCTGCTGCTTAAAACATTAAAGAAATATAAAAGGTTGCTTTCAGTTATTCATTACTAAGGTGACATATTTCAGAGATTTTGAAGATTAGAGCTGTTTTATCAAGGAAGTTTAAATGCTACTGATTTTTGCTGTCAGCATTGGAGATGTAAATTGGGCTGCAGCTTGTCCTTGCTGTTTTGTGGATTTGTCATTTCAGTTTGTGTTTTTCTCAATTGCAGGGCCCCCCAGGAGTATCAGGCTTTCCAGGGAACCCAGGCCTTCCTGTATGTATGAAGTACATGTTTTTACAAGGAACATCAAACTTTTGGTTGTGACATCTGACTTGGATTATTCCTAATATTGCTAATTTCTTTACTTTCTCTTCATGTAGGGCATTCCTGGACAAGATGGCCCTCCTGGTCCTCCTGGCATTCCAGGATGTAATGGCACAAAGGTGACATTTACATATGTTTATAAAAACATCTCTGTGTTGAAATGAAAACATTCCCCCAAGCGTATGTTCCCCAAACAAAACCAATTTGTCTGTTCCCCTTAGGGTGAAAGAGGTCCAGTAGGTCCCCCAGGTTTACCAGGACTGACTGGAAGTATAGTAAGTAGATTTTTTTTCCTGCTTGATTCACTTTTTTTAAGGCTGACTCTTGAAATGCAAATATAACTATAGAAAATGATACTGAGTTTAAGATGTAATATAGACAACATTGATGAGCAAAACCAACAAATATATCTGTTTTTTTCACAGGGACCTCCAGGACCTCCTGGAATGAAGGTAGCTTTTACTCTAAGTGTGTTTATATCCTGCTTCTAACAATAATCATTTGCGTGATCTCTACACCCTTTAAAATTAGGAGCAATCTTTACTTAAGGACTGAAAAGTTGTATTGCCTTGTTTCACTTTGTACTCTGTTTTGCATCCTCACTAAATAAAGACAGTGGGGTCACCTCCCCCCTTAATAACAGTTGAACATATTTGTTGTTCCATGCAGGTCTTTAAAGGGTGAGTATTATGTGGATTACAACAGAAAAGAAGTAGTACATATCATTAATAATATATTAACACCATGGGGGCCACCCAATTGTGTATAAAGATTTAGATAGGTTTTATGATTCAAACATTTGGTTTTATATTGGCATTTGATTTATCTAAAATGTTTCACATGGGTAATGCTTGTGGCAGAAGGTTCTATACCCCACAATATGAGCATCATCCAACACATTCTAGACAGTTTTCATAAAGAAAAGTTCATTTTGTGAACTGGAGAATGAATCATTGAATGATATCTTTTGTCTTTAAAAAGAACAGATATTAGCTGGAAATGTAAGCTAAATATAAGTCTAAAAGTAATCTCAAATTTGGAATGACATGACAACCCAAGTTATTAAAATATCCATTTCTATTACTCTCACATTGAGAAAACTGACTCATTGTAGAAACACTGAAGTACTCAGATGTTTCTTCCCTAGGCATGTATGCATAGATACAGAACTGAAATAAAATCATTTAAAATTCTGACTTTGTACAAAAATACAGGAAAAATTAGATTTTTACTCTCAAAACATGGCACATAAAGAAATGGATGGCGATCTGAATAGTTTTCTAAAGTAAAACATAAGTGTACTCCTTTCCTGAAGAGAAAGAACACTATAAATGGTCTTTATGTCAAAATTAGGTGTAAGCATGAATATCTCAGTGGGGGAAAGAGATTGTGAGGTTACCACTTCTCTCAGCAGCCAGGTCAGATGCTCCAGTTGAGTGGTGACATTGTAGTAGTGATAGATTTCATGGTAAAATCATCCTGACTAGCCACTACAGTACAGGAAATGAGGTATGAAGATAGTTTTGGTACAGGAATCTCTTCAGGCAGCTTTAGAGTACATTTGGCAATTAAGGTCTTTTAATATCTCTATGTTTCAGCTGGATTAAAAGAAATAAGGTGATTTTTTTAAGTCAGCTTTCTAAATTATTCCAAAGTATGCATAGCTACAACTTTCCTCTCCTGGTGGTTTTGAATGTATTTGTATTCATGTTCAACACTTGCTCCTTTTTCTTTCTTGTTATAGGGAGATCCAGGTGACGTGATTGGTCTTGTACCTCCTGGTATGCTAAAAGGTGAAAAAGGATTTCCTGGCCAACCTGGACTGCCTGTAAGTCTAAATGATGTTTGAATAGCAGTGAATTTCAATTAAAATTCTATCAGTATCATGAAGTTACCGTATAGGTATCACTTTCTTATGATGCCGTTTGAATTTTTCGTAGGGTCCACCTGGAGCTTCGGGGTTTCAGGGACCAATGGGGCCACAAGGTCCTCCAGGAGAGCCAGTGAGTTTCCTTTCATGGTGATTTGCACTTCAGTCATAGATCTTTGTTACAGTAATGTTCTAGAGGGTGTGTGTAGCAGATCTGATTGGGATTTGGGAAAGATAACATGTGGTTCCAGGCTTCATGTTCAGCCTTCTGAACTCTACCATGGCAGAAATTACTGGGCAACATGGGTTTTCAGTAGCAGCTGCTCTTCCAGTCCTCTTCTCACACTCTTGGAGGGTTTTGTTGTGGGGGGAGAGACTGTAACTGTTGGTCCTCCTTTCCTCTCTTACTCAATTTATTTCTAGAAAATAAACTACATACCCAGCATCCAGATCAAAATCCAAATGTTTGCTGAGGTTATTCTTATGAGTAGCAGCACTGGGTATTACTGTGGAAGCACATTATTATCTATGTTATTATAATAGTTAATGAGATATCTCAGATCCTGTTTGTTACTATTTTTTTATTCTAAGTTGTGGATTATGCACAGCAAGAGCAAAATTAAATTACTAGTTTTAATGAAAAGATCTGCTTTTTTTGCTGTTTTCATAGAAAAGGCATTGTTCCACTTAGTGTACTCTATACAGTTTCATGCTAAAATCTATTGTCTTGTAGGGTCCCCCAGGGCCACCCGGACTTCCAGGCGAGAAGGTAAGACTCTTTCATACAAATATTAAGTCCATTTGTTTATTTATTTTGCATACCTGATCCTCAAAACTCTGGAAACTAATGGTCCTAAAGATGTGGGATTTTAAAATACTTTGAGATCTATTTCTGTGTCTTAATGAACATCATAAAGAGAGATATTTGCCACTTTTTTTTTTTTTCAAATTTGTCTAGCCCTGTTTTCTCACTTGATCAAATCAGTAGTAATTACAGCATTCTATGATTATTTGAATTAATTTTAAAATGCCAACATTTTCATTAAAGTGCTGAGTAAAAGAGCATATTGACAATAAAATTATCTGATGAATTTCAATCTGTTTTTTCACAAGTTACTGTGACACAGCTTAAAAAAACAGGAGGGAATTTAGGACATGATTATTTATTTGTTTCACACATGCATTTAAAAGATACATTTTGTCTTTTATATTCTCCCTTAGCATTTGACGAATACATAATACCTTCATATGTTTATATATATGCATGTATGCATTGCAGAAAAAAATTGACTAAGTGTGTGTAATTTTCATTTTCAGGGCTACATGGGTTTGGGCTTTCAGGGTCCCAAAGGTGAAAAGGTAGGTCTCTTGTAAACCTCTAGAGAACATCTGTCAAAAATAAGCTTGATACTTCTTTTTAAATAAAGAAAACTCCTGAGATCAATCAGTGGAGAAAATCACTACTGTAATTTCTGTAACTTACATTTAAATGGTGCTGTTATACCTGACTTTAATTTAGGTCACCATCCTGTTTTCCAGCTGTGCCTGGAAAGCTACTTTAATTCGCAGTAGGCAGATCTGGAAACATTTATTCGGTATATTAGAAATTAGATTAGACTCACCATGAGATTTTTTTCAAATCAACTTAGTTCTAAGGGATGAGACCTAATGTGCTGTTCAGAATTGTGAGAATTAATTGTTGTAGGACTCTAAGGCCTGTCTGCCTCAATTTTGGTTTGGCTATGCACACATTTGAAGCAGATCTTTCAGTTCTCCCCTTTTATTGTGTTATGACGCAACCAGGAAGAGATTTCAGAGCACACAGAGTGGTTTAATTTTGAATTAATCTAAGCCAAAAGATGTGTTCCAGGATCCCATTAATTCTCTTAATCAGCATCAAATGGGAGTTAATACATGTCAGCTTTAATCTGTTACCTCTCACACCCAGAGGTCTAGGCTAAAGTGCCTTATGTTGTGTTTCTGGGAGCCAAGAACTGCATGCATTCAAGGACTATTTAGTAAATTCAAAATGTGTCTGAGCACTTATCCAGAAGCTTTTAATGATTGTCATTGACAGAGGACTTTCTGGGTATAAGTAAATTATATTACCTAGGTGAGGTTTTTTTTTTATATCGCCACCTTATAAATAGATTTTGAGTCAATATTCCTAATAGATAGGATTTTTTGCAACATGATTCATTGTTGAAATTATTTTATTATCATGAAATTTATTGAAAAACGTTGGAGAAGATGACATAGAAGTGTGTGGAGATTTCCTGGACTCCTCAGGTTTGTCTTTAGCAAAAGATAAATGGTTTTGCTGTGCATTACTACTTGACAGAAATTTATGGAGTCTTTTCAGAGGTGCTTTACTGTTNGACATAGAAGTGTGTGGAGATTTCCTGGACTCCTCAGGTTTGTCTTTAGCAAAAGATAAATGGTTTTGCTGCGCATTACTACTTGACAGAAATTTGAGTCTTTTCAGAGGTGCTTTACTGTTAAAGATAGAGCTTTTGCACTATAGAAGCAGGTGAGTCTCTGACCCAGCAATGGACATATACATACTGAAAAGTCATCCACAGTTATCATCTTGAAGTTGGCCTTTATTGACCTCTGTAAAGCTTTTGGAGCACTGTAAACTTAGGGTAACATTTTCCTTTAGCTGTTGACTTTCTGTACCTGAGCTCTTTTCTCCTAATTCCCTTCCTCCTGAAGGAGGCACTATAAAACTTTGGTACTATTGCTGTACCTGGATGGATATGTTTGTGATATTTGGTATTAATCAATCTTCACCTTAAGAGCAGATTTAGAGGTCTTTCTTCAGGGCAGTCTCTGTTGGTAACCAGTCACACAGTAGTGACTTCTGTAACCCTTTGTCTCATTATTTTGCTGAAAAATGAATTTTTAAAAAACTCATTTAGCTATATTTTTAAAAATAGGGGGTAGTTCTCTTTAAGGTTACTGGTCTTAGCCATATTTAATCTCAGTGTCATTCTGTTTTCAATGGACAATTCTGGATTTGCTCTTGACAGGGAGAACAAGGGGTAAGGGGCCCCCCAGGACCCCCAGGACCTGCACCTCATATGAAAGAAAAAGGGACTGAAATCATAAAGGGAGAAAAGGTGAGATGTTAAATGATTAAACTTCTTTTACTTTTCATTAAAGTATAATCAACAGGAATTAGCAAATAAAAGTGAAACAGGAAAAAGAATATACAAAATCACCTAGAGCAAATTTTTCAAAAATTTCTACCTGTTTTACTTCATGGATGAATTTTAATTTTCATTCTAGAAGTCTCTCTAAAAAGTGTATGGTAGGTGGTAAATGTTAAAATAATTGCATAAATAAGTAAAAAGCAGATGACTTTCTGAGGAAGGAGGGTTGCTAAGGATAGGATATTGTAAAAATATTCTGAAAGTGTGAATTAAATAGCATATACTCAGCTTTTCATATACACATTCATGAAACCTTAGTGCTAATGAATTTATCAATTGCTGAGTTAAGCAGTCAAAGCAATAAATACTCATAAAATAAACTAGCTTAATGGATTAAATTCTATTAGGCATAGTTCTTGAAATGGAGAACAAGATTAAATGTGCTTTTGCTGAAATGAAGAATTATTTACAACTTAAATGAATAATGGTTAAGTTTTTGTTTACTAATATACATTTTTTTAAATTTCATTAGGGTGATCCAGGTGAAAAGGGCGAACAGGGAATCCCAGTGAGTATTATTTTTTTACTACTATAAAAATTGTAAAGACTGATAATGGCACTGAATATCTTTATTCCTATTAGTTAAAAGGAAATTTACTTTGGAATTTGGCAGTATTTTAATCTGGTGAGTGTTTATTTTCCAGGGATTGCCAGGGTCAGGTTTCAAAGGAGACAAGGGTGAACCTGGGAAGCCTGGTCCACGTGTAAGTATACTCAATTTTATCAGTACCGTAATGGCAGTTATTATATTGTTTCCATTATCTCATTAAACATAATAACCATTAGTTAAACAGTTAAATTTGTTATATTTTAAACAAGCAAGCTTTGCTGTAGGACAGGTGTACAATCAAGGTAGTGGTAACAGTGGATGCAGTAATCTTAGTATGTAACTTTTCAGAGAACTAAAGACATTTAACAGTAGCTTGCAGTGCTGAAGGTAAAGGCAAAACTCCCATTAATCCAAATTGAAGAAAGATTAAATCATTCCAGAATGGAAGAAAAAAGCAAAAAGAAAAAAAAATCACTCTGTACGAGTGACATTAGCTAAATTGAACACATTGAATTTATTTCGAATACTCTCACGTGCAATTGACAGCATAAGCCTGCTTAGCCTGAAGGTACAGTTTCATACCAAGACAATAAATGGAGCAAAAAATATAGGTGACTGAAATCCTTTTGCTTGCTGGTTTCTAGCCTGGCTGTAGATGCTTGAGGGCATGAGGTCTGTTGCATTTGTCTAATCTGACCCATATAATAGTCTCATCCATGGAACTTGTCCATGAGTCATGCTGTATCTTTCATAGTTGAGCAGGTAGCAAAATTGTACTATTTTATACATCCAAATGTATCTAAAGTATTCTAAGTAATTCTAAGTTTCTCAAGGTGTGGGTCTCCATAAACTGTTCGGCTTAGTACATCTATAGGCATTGAATTTAATTAAATCTGAAAAAGAGAAAAATCTCCCTTTCTACTTGTTTCAAAGTCTAGTTCTAGTAACTTTTCAGTAAAGTTATGTGATGGAATTATCTTTTCTATCATATATGTATTTTTACTCTTATTGTAAATGAGGACTTGAAGCTGGAGGAATGGAGACATGTTGGCTTAGAACTTTTTGAGGAAACCAGAACATATGAATTTATCAAAAGTATAGTTTTCAGTTTCTGCAGAGTTCCCTGAACAAAGTTTCTAAGATGTTTTATATATAATTGTTCAGGAAATCATAGCTACTTCTGAAATTAGGCTAAACCCTGAAAGATAAACAGATGTTACAATCTGATATTCTAGTTTGATGAAACTAAACCATATGATTAATCCTGATCAGAGCATACATTTGAAGACTCTTTTGACTTTGCAGATCATAGTTTTAATCATTAAAAATGATAAGAGACCATGACTGCACACCTCAATGATGGTGGCCTGTTCATGTTTTTCCTATCATTTTTGTCCTTCGATTGCATTGTTTAAGACAAAATTTTTTTACCTAAACTGATGGCATTATTTTTTAGACTGAATTACATGCACTGTTACTTTGTGTATTAAGTATCTACATTTCCTTGGGTTTATGGTACAAATTCATATTGCTTATACTACACATGCAATCTAAGCACTGGAAAGCCAAATGAAAGCCAGCCTCCAGTGGATCAGGCTGCAAGTTGACGTCCCAGTCCTTTTATGGTGCAGAGGAAGGGAAAATTCTGAGAAGTAGGTTTGTCCATCTAGATCATTTATCACTTAACTGTTGACTACTTCAAGGCAATCTTAACCCCTCTGTAGGTTAAATAGCGGTCTAATAGTTATAATTTTACTCCGGAGGAGGGAATTTTGACTTCTAGCATATCATCTGCCTTGTGATTTGAATTTCAGTGTGAGGGAAGTGGATTTATCACTACATTATCACACAGTCTTATAGAGGGCCACTCTCCAAGCCTTCTGATGAAACTGAACCACTGAATATCTATGCATAAATGTCTTGTGAAGTTGAAGAGTGTGTATATAGAAAGGGATTGTTGTGAAGGAAAAAGATGGACCTAGTTCCAGTTTTCTGTGCTGTAGATATATTTTGTCTTTAAAACTTTGTGACAGGGAAATCTATGTTATTTCTGAATCTGGGAATGGATTTGCAGTATTTTATTTATTTTGGCTTCTTGGATGGTGTTGGATAATGCAAGCACTAGGCACATTGTAGCCTCTGCTCTGTTAGCTGCATTAGCACACCTTGATTAATGCACTACAATAGTGATAATTTTGTTCTAGTATTCCACCCACTGTATTTAGAAATTGCATGTATGTGATTGTCTGTTAAAGCTGAGTGGAACTTGTTGTTTTACAGGGAAAGCCTGGAAAAGATGGTGAACCAGGACTGAAAGGAGAACCTGTATGTATTTTACTCAATTTCCAGTACTGTTTGTTGCATTCAAAACAAAGCACTGTCTGTGTAGTATAGATAGTTGATATTTTCTAGCCTTCTGAATTATTTACTTCAAGTTGTTGCTTTCAGTGAATTTGTCATTTTAAAATTTTTAAACTTTGCTGCTGCCACCGCTAAGACCCACCTATATTTGTCTCTCCTGGTTTCACTGTCTTCTACACACAGGGTTTGCCTGGAGGTTTTGGGATTCCAGGGCGACCTGGGGAGCCTGGCACAAAGGTGAGTAGTAGCAGCTTTTGCTTCCCTTCACACAGAATGGGTTAATAGCTTTTGTGGTGTGTTCATTGATTGCATTAAAGCAATGAATGCACATAAAGCCATATTAACTGAATGTTGCTAAGCTGTATGTCATCATTCAGGGTCTAGGAGAAGTCAAAATGAAGATAGTGTAGGTATCCCAAATTTAGATCTATCTCTGTTGATTAATGCAGGCTTTATTTTCACAAGCTCTTTGACCTGCCAGCATAGGTGTAAGTGTACTTCCCTAAAACCTCCAGTTTCTCTTCAAATAGTGCAAACCAGTATGGGCTTGCAAACTAATTACTACTGCTGGTTATTATAGCATTTCAGGTACTTATTATGTGGTCATTGTTTGAATCTGTATCAAAGTGTTCATTTGTTGAGGAAATCTGATTTTCTTGGCAAAAAACTCTGACCTGGATTTAAAACATCAATTCTATTTTCATTTAGGGTGACAAAGGGGACCGAGGTTATCCAGGACCTCCAGGAAGAGTAAGTAAAATAAATTTGTATTTAATTTTAAACTTAAAATAAAATTAAATTAAATTTTGTGAATGTCAAAGTGCTCAAACAATGAGGAAAAAAAAGAGATACTATATATATTCTGATCTTGTTCTCTTTATATTTTTATATTTATTTTATTTTATTACTATTATTTAAATAAATAAATAAATATTATTTAATTAAATTTATTATTATTTAATTTATTTTATTACTTTATTTTTATATTTATATTCATATTTTTCCTTAATGGAAGCAAAAGTTGGGTGCAATTCTTTAAAGTATACTTGAAATTTGGGAAAGGAACCTTCAAAGAATATGAATTTCAGGTGTTTTGGACTGTGAATATTATAAGCATTGCTAATAGAACTGAAAAGACAGTTTGAAAGAGTAAATCTGTCATTTTCACAGTTGAGGCTTAACCCCAGCTGGGAACTAAGCATCAGACAGCCCCTCACTCACTCACTGTCCCTCCTCAACATGGGATGGGAAGGGGAATTGGAAAAAGGTAAAATCCATGAGATAAGACCAGGTTATTAATAAAAATAAAGTTACTAATAATAGGAGTAGTAAAAATCATGAAGAAAAGGGAGATAACAAGAAGAGGGAGAAGAATANGCACATAAAGCCATATTAACTGAATGTTGCTAAGCTGTATGTCATCATTCAGGGTCTAGGAGAAGTCAAAATGAAGATAGTGTAGGTATCCCAAATTTAGATCTATCTCTGTTGATTAATGCAGGCTTTATTTTCACAAGCTCTTTGACCTGCCAGCATAGGTGTAAGTGTACTTCCCTAAAACCTCCAGTTTCTCTTCAAATAGTGCAAACCAGTATGGGCTTGCAAACTAATTACTACTGCTGGTTATTATAGCATTTCAGGTACTTATTATGTGGTCATTGTTTGAATCTGTATCAAAGTGTTCATTTGTTGAGGAAATCTGATTTTCTTGGCAAAAAACTCTGACCTGGATTTAAAACATCAATTCTATTTTCATTTAGGGTGACAAAGGGGACCGAGGTTATCCAGGACCTCCAGGAAGAGTAAGTAAAATAAATTTGTATTTAATTTTAAACTTAAAATAAAATTAAAATAAATTTTGTGAATGTCAAAGTGCTCAAACAATGAGGAAAAAAAAGAGATACTATATATATTCTGATCTTGTTCTCTTTATATTTTTATATTTATTTTATTTTATTACTATTATTTAAATAAATAAATAAATATTATTTAATTAAATTTATTATTATTTAATTTATTTTATTACTTTATTTTTATATTTATATTCATATTTTTCCTTAATGGAAGCAAAAGTTGGGTGCAATTCTTTAAAGTATACTTGAAATTTGGGAAAGGAACCTTCAAAGAATATGAATTTCAGGTGTTTTGGACTGTGAATATTATAAGCATTGCTAATAGAACTGAAAAGACAGTTTGAAAGAGTAAATCTGTCATTTTCACAGTTGTGGCTTAACCCCAGCTGGGAACTAAGCATCAGACAGCCCCTCACTCACTCACTGTCCCTCCTCAACATGGGATGGGAAGGGGAATTGGAAAAAGGTAAAATCCATGAGATAAGACCAGGTTATTAATAAAAATAAAGTTACTAATAATAGGAGTAGTAAAAATCATGAAGAAAAGGGAGATAACAAGAAGAGGGAGAAGAATAAAACCTGAAGAAGACAAGTGATGCACAGTGCAATTGCTTACCAATTGCTGACTGATGTCCAGTGAGTCTCTGAGCAGAAATTAGCCCTTGTACATAAGAAGAAACCAGGGGAGCAATTTATTATTTTTTTAGCACTTCAAATAAAATATGGGGTTAGTCAGGAACAAATAGATGATTGGTGGTGCTGCTTCCCAATTATGGGGACAAATTCCCCATAACGTTATTTCCCCATAACGTCTGCTAATTTGGGATCATCTGGTTCCAAAATTTCCTGAGTATCATATTGTAAATATTAGCATCCTATATATTGAGCTCAGATCAATGTTAGCAAAAATTGTCAGAACATAATATTTTAAAATAAAAGGTAATAAAAACCTAATAGATTGGTGCTTTTTAAACCTTAACCATGTTAAGGTTTCCTGGCATCATTCTTTTTGAGGAAGATGCTATAAAAGTGCATATTACCTTTTCCTGCAATTGATATGGAGGCATTTGGGTAGAATAGGAAATATTTATTTTCTCTGGTAATTCCTCAGCAGCTACAAGCCTCTGACTTGCTGAAATTGCAAGTATAATCAAAACTGCTGAAAATTGTCAATAAAACTAAAATGGCCTCCATACCATCAAATGAAGATGGGGTAGATATGATGGCTCAGTTGTATATTTCTAGTCTTTGTCCTCTCGTTTAGATGATAGATGCTGGACCAATAGATACCTTTGGTGAAAAAGGAGACCCTGGAGTTTCAGGTTTGCCTGGACTGAAAGGTCAAAAAGGTGAAAAAGGTATGTAGTTTGTCTTGTCTTTTTAATTGAGTCATACTTTTAGTTTTCTCACTAAAGGAAATTAAAATTGTACTATCTGTGCTCAGGAGCTCTATATGACAGTGTAATGTTCCAGTTATGTAATTGTTTTCAGGTTATGATATTTTGTAGTAGCTTGTATGGCACTTCTGGTCCTCAACATAGCTAAGATTGTCTTTCAGTTATAGATGAAAAATGATAAACTGGCATCAGTTTTTATGGCAGTTAAATAATTCAGTGAGATTATCTAAGAAGTATGGAAATCAACATGAATGTAAGGAGGGTAATTAATGCAGAGAATCTTGAGACTGCTTTGTAAAAGTCAGTAGCTAATTTTTTAACCTAAGATTGGCTTGCATATTTTAAAAAAAGTCTTCAGTAAACAGAAAATCAAGCATTTGCCATCCCATTTTCCCCTTTACAGACCTCAGCCAATTCAAGAAAAATCACTGGGGAAATTGGCACACAGCAGAACTTTTTCTCTGAAAGTGTTTCTTGAAGACATATATAGATTATTTAACTTCAAATTTGATTCAGAATGTGAATATGCATGAATGTGAATTTTTATTATATCTCCTAAAAGTTCACTTTCACTGGCATGGCAGAATTCATTGCCTAATTGAAACCTTCTCTTTCTAAAGGCTTTCCTGGTGCACAAGGCATCCCAGGACCTCCAGGTATGAAATTATAACTACTGATTTTTTCACATTTGTTATGTCTTCTTGGGTGAACAGTCTGGAGGCATATATTCTCCTTAGCTGCTCTCAATTACTGCCTGCCCTTCTGAACACCTAAGCACTGATCTCTCCAGGGGTCTAATCATCCCTGCAGACCCTTCCTCTAGATTGTTTTTCTCATATTTCTAATCCAGCCTTGTTCTTTCTGTTCTGCTCTGATAACTTTCTGTTGAAATTGAAAATCTACTACAGAGTCTGTCAGAGACAGCCCAGAGAGTATCACTCCATTGGGCCAGAAGAGTTGTTAAGTGTGAATGTGTGTGACTGTGTACATTCATCTGACTGTGTATGCTCATATGTAGATCTTTATCTTGCTCTCACTTCAGCTCTGCATGTGTTTGTGTAAGTATAATAAAACCAAGTTTGTAGGAAGATATAATACTTACCCGATCAAAGTAATTCCTGAAGGCTTCCTGCTTTTTTGGCTATGTCACTTGGTCTAATAAAAGTTATTTCTTTTGCCTACAATTGATGCCTTTTTCAGAACCTTAACATCTTCACATCCATGGTAAAGCTGCTTTTACGTATATAGGTACATGTACATGTGTTTGACCTACACCATGATATTTGCTTTTTAAAAATTAGGCAAATTGTCTGTGGAGACCTGACACTTAACACATCCTGCAGTGATACTACCATTACCTTCCTTGCTTTCATTTTCTATCTTGGCAGTGAGCTAAACATGAAATTAATGTGAACCAGGGTCAGATAGTTTCCAGGAAATTTTTCACAGTTTAGGGAGAAGATGCTATATACCACAGGCTGTAATGATGGCTCTTAGTCTGTAATTACTCTACAGAAATTGAGCTTTTTGTGACTTCTGTATCTTCCTGCAGTGTTGCAGATGACTCAAAATGTTTTAGCTGTCAAGTGAAGTGATGAGCTATGAACTGAAATAAGCCATTAAAATATGAAGACCTATGTGACTGTACAAATAACTAAAAGCAGATCTTAAGCCGGAGTTTTGGTAGTTGTTTAACTGCTTCTCTTTATTGGCTGTTTTTCACTTAAAATTCTTACAAACCATTTTGATTTTAGCATTCCTTAAATTTGTTGAGTACTTAAACATTGTTGAGTGCTTATTTATTGAAGTTATGAGACATGCCCTCCCTTTCTAGGTGTGTTTTAGATTTGATTTGTTATGAGGTAAGGAAGTGTGTAATAGTTTCTAGATGGAATAGCTAAGTTAACTCTGGTGTTGCCACTATTTACTACCCAGCAAAAGTGTGTTCAGCTAAATCTCAGAAAAACACTTGATACAGATGAGGTGTTTTTGTCTAGGGACCTAACAGAAGTGAGTTTCTCTCAGCTGTAGTGAGTATATAAACTCAATGTTGTATAAATCACCAATAATTAAAATACAGTCCCTATTTTCTTTTGCACTAATATTTCTCCATTTCTCTCTAAAACCCTGTGAAAGTTAGTGGGTTGATAATGTTGCTGTCTTTTCGCTTGTCATTTTTACATGAATGTTTTACTCTGTCCAAAGGTCGACCAATTCCAGACAGGGTAGGATCACCTGGTGTCCCTGGAGAAAGAGGTGAAAAAGGTGAAAAGGGTTCTCCAGGATTCCCTTCGCCTGGAATCCCTGGGAGAGATGGTTTCCCGGGTGCCCCTGGGTTGCCTGGCCCACCAGGACCTCCAGGCATAGCAGGTAGGTAAAGCCCTTGGTTGCTTTTCACATTGAAGACTCATAATGCACATTAAAAAAAGAAAAAAGAGACAATATTATAAAAGCTGTTATCAGGATGCATCTGTGTCATGGAAGAGACATGTCTGGGTTGTTGATGAACCAAGTAAAAGCTGTTGCACAGTGCAGGAAGCCACTTGTTTCCTTACTGGGAAAGAACAAGGATTCTTAACTAAATAAATACGTTTTAAATTTCTACAGAATTCATTGTGAATTCTTAGAATATAACCAAACAATTGATCTTCATCCACATTAATTTGTTCTGTGTCCTGCTATGCCAAGGTAGTGATATTTGTGTATTTTCAATTAAAAAAATAGCAGATACTAATACTGTTCTTAGCATAAAAAATAGCTGTTCAGTGTTAGGATTTACAGATCTGCAGTACCAGTCTGTGTTACAGATTGAATAGCTCTGAGAACTGCAGTGTAAGCTACTAGTTTGCCAGAAGTTTTATTTTAAAATAAAATTATCTTAGAGGAGAATAAGGTCATAGAAAGTCTTGGGTTGGAAGAAACCTTAAAGATCATCTGGTTCCAACTCCCTGATGCAGGCAAGGATGCCACCTACTAGATCAGGGTAAACACCTGCTTTATAGAGTAAATGAAAAGCCAGTAATGATGTGACAAGTATATAGTAACAGTAGTAATGATAACAACATCTGATAAAGGAATCTTAAAGAGAAAAATTATTTTGCTCTGCAATGAAGCAATAACCAAGTACATGTGGAAATATGTATATTATTATTTATCCATGCTAAATAGTTCCTTACAACTAATGTTTTAACTCTGATAGAAAGCTTTTGTTATAGGTGATACTGATATTGTGAGTTAAATTATCATTTCAACAAGAGAAATAATATCTCTATTACAATAGTTAAGAAGAAACATTATTCTCTGTGGAATTCCTAAACCGAAGATACTTTGTTCAAGAACAAGGGAAGATGCCTGGTTGTTGCTGTGTTTGCCAGTGAAGAAGTCTAAAATCCAGCATTTAGAATAAGGAATTAAATGGCTAAATCTTACATTTTCCTAAAAATGAGAGCAATTCCTTTATTCATACAAATGATTGTGGTTGCTTAATTCTGCTCCTTCCCCAGATACTTCTTTAGCCTTCTTCAAATACATAATGGGAAGCAATTCTTTTTCATTTAGCTTGTTTTCCAAACTTCACATTAACATTTTGACTTCTGGCTTTGGCCAAAATGATGTCATGTTATATTGGATCAGATCCTTTATCATATCATCAAATGAAGCAAGCACTATTTATATTCTTATATCAAACCTGATAAATATTCTCATTTGTTAGGATCATTTCAGATCCAAACATATGAGGTTTGTTGTTTTCGGGAAGCTTGATGAGTGAGAAGAAGTTAAATAGATGTTGACAAGCTGCTCTTACCTAGAAAGTTTCCTAAAATGTTGAAAAGAGAAGTCAGGGTACAAAAAACATTCGTAATGAATTTCTTCCGAGCATCAATACTTTCCATTCTCTTCAGGGTCAAAACATCAGTTTTTTTGCCCTTGATACTTTTCCAGGCCAAAACTTAAAATGAAAATAGATTTTATGTTGAAATTGTTTGTAACCTTATTATGGCAGAGCTTGTCTTTTCTCTGTAATTCTCAGGGTTTCTTAATCAGTTTATATGGAATAAGAATACAGAATCCCGGTTAAATTTTTCCAAGTAAATCCAATAAAGGAGTAAAATGCTATCCTGAGTTACCACTTTTCATTGGTAACATTTCAGGTATGATATAAATGCAACCCTATAATGGAAACTTGCACTTGTCAAAACAATATTCTTTATTGCAATTTCATTTCAGATGGAATTGATCAGTGCCAGCAGGGAGAACCTGGTGCACCAGGTAGTCCTGGACTTCCAGGAAGAGATGGATTTCCAGGAGAGATGGGAGAGAAAGGTAATAATATTTTAAAGTGATTGTATTCTAATGATTAGTAGTCTGGAGCTTGGGTATGTAAAGAGGCTGAGCAAATTAGACTGGGTCCAGAGAAAGTGTACTTAAAGTTAGTTAAATAGTTCCTGGACATGGAAGATGTTTCTTGACTCTCTGGTGAGTAAAGAAGGATATTGTGTATGGAATTGGGTGGTATGAACTTCTCTTGGCCTGCTGATTGCTGGGAAGTGATAAAGGATAGCCCAGGGCTGCAGGAGGAGCAGAAAGGGTTGAGTATAGCCCTATGCAGTGTAAATTGAGCTGTTTAGGCCATTCAGGGTGTGAATTCTGAGATGCAGATTTAGAGAGGGGCAGATGAGTTGGGAATGAAAATGGTTTATGAATCATTGCCATAAGTGTAATTGAAGATAAAATTTTAGCACCTATAAACAACCTTAGATTGGACATTAGGAAAAAATACTTCACAGAAGGGGTGATTGGGCACTGGAATGGGCTGCCCAGGGAAATGATGGAGTCACCATCCCTGGAGATGTTTAAGAAAAGACTGGATGTGGCACTGAGTGCCATGGTCTATTGACATGGTGGTGTTTGGTCACAGGTTGGACTCAATGATGGCAAAGGTCTTTTCTGACCTAACTGTGTGCTTCTGTAAATAGGACTGTCAACCATATGTTTTAGTAGCATTGACTAAATGAACATTTAAATAAAAGAGCTGCATTTATTTACATGGTGGTTGCTCCTTTCTTATCTTATTCTGTTTGTTGTAATTTGCAAAATTGCGGTGACTACAGAAGTTATCCTTTTTCTGCTTTAATAATTTTATTTTCTCTATATCCACTGAATCGTTGTTTTCTTATTTTTGATCCTCTTCAACCTGGTCCCCTTTAACCATTCTCTTAAATATTAATCCTAGGATAAGAATTACATTGATTTTCATGCCATTCCTTTACAAATTTTAAAGAATTTTGGACATCAACTTGCTGATATTTTCTCCTTGAAGCATGGAATTAGAAGTAGCAATTTATTTAAGTATTATTTGGCATTTCCCCTGAATCCACCTGCCTGCAGTTATCTTGAATCTTTTTGTTATTATTCATATGCTTTGTTGTTTTCTTTTTTCAGGTGACAAAGGTGAAGCCTGCGCCTTGTGTGATAAAGTCGGACCTCCTGGACTTCCAGGACCACAAGGGCCACCAGGTCCAGCAGGTAAAACCTCCTTAATTACCCAAGAATGAGCTATGTAGACTAAATTCTAAAATCTGTGGCATACATGATAAAATTGGTATAACTAATCAAATTGTTTGTGAAACGAATGAAAGGACTAGTGAAAGGAGGGTGGCATATTCCTGGCATATTTTTGGCCTGATTCCAAATTTCCAATACAATAAACCAGAATTACCAGGGAAGCAGAAACTGGCCACAGTGAGGATCTTTGCAAATTGTGGCCCATATGTTTTCACAGTGAGAAATAATGTGGGAACTGTTTGCCTACATGTCCAGGCTTGACAATGACCTATAAATTTGTTTCCAATTTCCAGCAATAAATTCTGTGGCCCAAAAATAAAATTATTTTTTTGCTACCATATGAGAGAAGTGCCACATCCCAAAAATTAAATACCTAATGTTTGTTCTAGTGCCATTCAGAAAAATGAATGTGGTTTAGTTAGTTTGGTTTCTGAATTGGTTACATGAACAAGTAAATTCATTCCTAAGTCAAATGAATCATCAACTTCATGAATGCAGGCATGTAACACAAGTGCATGAATCAAGACAGCTTGACTGGCTTAAGCAGCATTATGCTGGCATTACTGGGAATGGAATGAGGCACTTTAAAAGGGATCACAAAGAATTCACATACAATGAGCTAATTGTAAAAGCATATAATAAATTGAGCCATATTTTTTTTCTCTCTGAAAAGGTTTTCCAGGACAAGCGGGTTTCAAGGGTGACAGAGGCTTACCTGGGCTTGATGGCCTTCCAGGGGTGCCTGTAAGTAATGCCTTGCCAAATAATCCATGTCCTGCTTGGCATGTGATCAAAAAACGTGTGATGGGCAGTGTATCAGTGTGGTTCTGTAACGGTTCTGTTTAAAAACAAACAAACAAACAAACCCAAAACAGTGCACTGATAGGATAAAATTATGGTTAACTATAAAATAAAGTAGGAAGAAGTGGGTTTGAACTGTAAGAGCTAAAAAAGAGCTGTCAGATACTGCTTATACTTCTGAGTTTATCCATTAAAAGAACTCAGCGGGACTCATGACCTTCTGCCTGAGCAAGCTAAGCAGTGGAGCTGGGTAAAGAGTAGGATTTCTCAGGAAACAGATGCAGGTATTCCCTGACCTTCTTGTGAATTGTTCCAATAACGTTTTGCTGTTGAGTACAAATATATTGAGAGAGAGACAGTGCCATCTAGTGTAGTGTAAGCAATCTAATGTTAGCATGCAGCACACTGGCAGTTTTGCTGAATTTTGAATCATGGAACAAGAGAAAATGCTGAGTGGGAAGGGGCTCATCAGGATCATTGGGTCCAACTCCTGGTCCTGTGAAGAGTATCCCAAATATCACACCATGTGCCTGAGAGAGTTGTCCAACTCTGTCAGGCTGTTGTTGTGACTACTTCCCTGGGGAGCCTGTTCCAGTGCTCAGCCACCCTCTGGATGTAAAACCTTTTCCTGACATCCAGCCTAAATCTCATCTGACTCAGCTTCATGCTGTTTCCTCAAGTCCTGTCACTGTTTACACGAGTGAAGAGATCAGTGCCTGCCCCTGTTCATCCCTTCATGAGGCAGTTGTAGACTGATAGGAGGTCTCCCCTTAGTCTCATCCAGACTGAACAAATCAAGTGACTTCAGCCATTCCTCATAAGGCTTCCCCTGCAGACTCTTCACCATCCTCATGGCCTTCCTCTGGACGCTCCCAATAGTTTAATGTCTTTTTTTATATTGTGGCACCAAAAGCAGTATTCAAGATGAGGTCACTCCAGCTCAGAGCAGAGCAGGACAATCCCCTCCCTGGCCCAGCTGGCCATGCTGGGCCTGATGCCCCCAGGACAGGGTTGGCCCTCCTGGCTGCCAGGGCACTGCTGGCTCAGGGTCAACTTGCCATTGACCCCCAGGTCCCTTTCCTGGCACTGCTCTCCAGCCTCTCATTCTCTGGTCTATCCACACATTCAGGATTGCCCCTTCCCAGGTGCAGAATCTGGCACTTGCACTTGTGCTGGTGATTTCCCATCTCTCTGATTTTTTGAGGTCTCTCTGCAGGGCCTTTTTGCCCGCAAGGGAGCTGACAGCTCCTCCCAATTTATTGTCATTGGCAAGCTTAGTATTGTTTCAAGTCCTGAATCCAGGTTTTTAATGAAGATTTTGGGAAGTGTCTGCAGTATGTTCTGTAAAACACAATTAGTTAACTGGAAAGTTAAATACTTTTGAAGAAATAAAGGAAAACCATGAAAGTGGGTAGCATCCTAATAAGATTACTTGTAAATTATGTTGAGGCAGCACATGACTGTCAGTAAGGCTGGAAGCGGAACAGCCCTAAGTGTAAGACTTGTCTAAAATGTAGCACAAATGACTCCTAGATGAGCAGTGCACTACCCCAACTACATTTGACCTTGTCAAAGTCCATTTAAGAGTCCCTATGGACACTGAGGTTTGCTGTGAAACCCTACCTCAGTATACATGTTCCTGTAGCATAATGGGGGTTTTGACACCATTCCTACTGTGAGTAGACTGAGTCTTCCCAGACCTCTTCTCCCCAAAGCTGCCTGTTTCCTTACAGCTGATCCTTTCTGGCAATGTGACTTCTCAGTGACATTCCCGTGTACTGGGGTTATGCAAGCTCCCTCTATCACCAGTGGTGAGAGAGAGGTACCTTCAGAAGTAAAAAAAACCAAACCCCCTGTATGAATTTCTGACTCAAGGAATCTATTTATCTCCCTCTAATATAAATAAAGCCTTGTTTCCTGAATTCAGCCAATGAAAGTTGATGAAGAGGAATTCTTTATCTATTGTCACCACAATAAATTGCATTACCCTATGACTGAATGTACTATACTATCAATGGGATCTGTGAAAGAAACAGTGGGAAAAAAATGAAAGACATTCTAATGTATTCAAGCATTTTTGTTGTCTGGGATTTGTTCTTGGCACGTGTTTTGCCACATCTTTATATTTTACTTCTATTGCCTCATAAGTGCTATTCATGCCTGTAATCAGACAAGGATTGGCTGCTGTTCTGAATGCTTTTAAGCTTGTTTTGCTCCACAAAGTTCAGCCAGGTGGTGATCCAGTATATAATTTAACTTGGAAAAACTACATAGAGGCCAACCTTGCAAGCTGACACTGCTTACCAGCATGCCAGAATATCAGAGTCTGATTCAGAGCACCCCAGTGGTGATGAAAAGATTACCATTGACCATGTTCTGGTTCAGGCTGAGGTAGAGGGCACACATGAGCTGTATGTAGTGGACATTGCTGGTTAGTTTGTGTTTTACTACCCTGATGAGTAGCTCTGAGTCACTAGAAATTATAGAGACTGTTCCCATAAGAAACGTTCATTCAAGTCCTAGAAAATATGTAGGGGAAAAATTGAATTTCTGGAAATCCTGTAGGTATCACCATTAGGTAGATAATTTCTTTGCAGAAGAGGTTACAAAACTCTTTTCCCAGCACATGCATAGTATTCTAATATTACCAACTGTGTCAGCTATTCAAAATTGATTAGTATTAATAATGAAGGAACACTTGTAATCACATCTGCTGAATGTCATGAATAAACAATCCAAGGGAGATGATTTCTCTTCCCAAGACTGCTTGTCTTGGAAAATACTCTAATTTAACCGCCTCAGTCAATGACTTGGTAGTTCCCTTAATTTGGATTTACACTTCAGTTTCTGGAGGTTTTCTCTCTTTTGTATCAGTTGAAGGGTTTGTAGGGCAACTGATGACATCTGAATTTATGAAATTTCAGGGCCCCCCTGGCACTCCAGGCCTTATGGGCAGCCCTGGCACGAAAGGAGAACCTGGAGATTTTACTTATGATACTATCCTGAAAGGCGAAAAGGGAGATCCTGGTTTCCCAGGACAACCAGGCATTCCTGGAAGAGAAGGAAGACCAGGAAAAGATGGATTTCCAGGTCCTCAGGGTCCAAAAGGAGCAGCGGTATGTTTGTTTCTTTATGTTTACATATTGGCCTACTGTGTGTTTATTCATGTTTACTTACTGTGCTATACAGTCTGTCTTTTAGATCAGAATTCACATGCTTTTGTGCCCTATATATGCTTTATATTTATTAGCCTCATTCATTTTTCCACATCTATTCCTTACCTTGAGTAAGAAGACGATTCCATTTTCACTGGAAGTAGTGAGGATGACAGTTCTTCAACAACAGGCTATTTCAGAGCTAGGTTTTTCAGACCAGTTCTTTTTACATGTCATGCAGACAAGTGATCTGACTAAAATGCATTCAGCATGGCTTGTTACTTTGAGGACTATAGAGAAAAGGTTTGAACATGGACAGTAGTTTTATTCCTTTCTGCCTTTCTCACAGCTTGATAGTGAGAACTAGTGTGAATGATTTAGCTGATATTTGGAGATGATTGAATGAATGCAGTTATCCAAGTAGAAATTTTGAAGACAACATTCAAACCTGTTCTAGCATAATTCTCTTGTGGAAATGAATGCTTCAAAATCTTGCACTGATAGAGTTCAGCTGATGTGGATATGGAGCTGAATGTGGAGCTCACCTCTGCTCCTAGATCCACTATTGCAAACATGGCCTACATGTTACAGTTAGCTGCATTGCTAGATGTGATTTCCATGTGCTGTTCCTCATGGAACCTAGTTCTGTTTCCATTGAACTCAGTAGAAAAAAATCTACTTTCTTCGACATTTCAGATACCTGTGCTAAATCCTATTTGCAAAATATTCAGAGAGGATGATGTGTTCTGTCTTGCCAGCGAGGCAAGAAGTACACTTATACTTTCCAAAAATTAGGGTACAGCTGGCTTGAAAGGAGAACGTGGTCCCCCTGGCCAGCCTGGATTCCCTGGAGTGCGTGGTGAAAGAGGTTTTCCTGGCCCTCCCGGGATAGGTGCAGCAGGATTACCTGGTGAAAAAGGAGACAGAGGCTTTGCTGGAACCCCAGGTTTACCAGGACTTCCAGGTAATGCTATAGTGTGTTTAAAAAAATAAAAAAAAAATTCTAAAATTGTGCCCTTTAAATGGCATAGCCTAGAGGATCATCAGAATTTAAGCCTGAAATAAAAAGACTTTCTAATTTTAATTTGCTTTCAGCAGTATAATTGCAAATTTTTGAGGGCAGTTTTCTTGAAGAATTTGCTAGGCAAAGTGGGATGGTTCAGGTTCATACTAGTTTTTTATGAATCTTCTACCAAAAAACTTCATAATAAGTCACTTGTAATGGTATGGATGAGCTGATAATGCTGTCAAGGTAGAACTCCCTTGTTTTGTTCCGTCAGTTCCTGTACTCTAATACAACTTTACATTTACAGGAGCAAAGGGTGAAGCAGGACGAACTATATCACTCCCTGGACCTCCTGGGGCAGATGGCCTTCCTGGGCCACCTGGTTTCCCTGGACCCCAAGGTACAGCAGTCTGTTAATCTTTGTCTGATTATCAGGATGGTTCTGTTCCCCAGAAGTTAACCTTTGTGCTAACGTTGTCTTGTTTTTATTTGCAAAGGTGACAAAGGGAATCCTGGGCTTCCAGGTAGACCTGGCCTACCAGGAGAAAAAGGTGCTGTTGGGCAGCCAGGTATAGGCTTCCCTGGACCTCCAGGTCCCAAAGGTAAGATAAAGCTATCCATCTAACAGAGCTGGTGTAAGTGGAGTCTGGATGGAGGCCTGCACTGTCATCCAGCCATAGCTGCATAGGATTTGGGAGGTTCAGCTGAAGAAGCTCCCTTGCAAAAGTCAACCACAGTGAGCATTCTTTCGATGGAGTTCAGCTGCACCCTTGCTGCACACTTGCTTTGTGTGCACCTACAGACAATGCCACAGCTACTGCCAGAATAGAAAGTGGTATAGTACAGCATCTTATACTGCAGCAACTGAAGTTGCTGAGATGAGATAACCCTTCTAAGAGATGAAAAACACTGTGTGTAGTTGGTCAAAATAATATACTGACATAAGTGTAACAGTTGTAGGCCAGAGATTAGAGCTCTGCTGGGTCCTGGACAGCTGAGAGTGGGCTTGGGTAATATTCCAGCTTACTCAACATAAGTGTAATCTTCCCTCCATGGCCATTGTCAGGGTATGCAAGTACCGTAGAGGGAGTCTAAATGTTCTGGATTTTTTGAAGATGTATTTCATAGTACTGGTGCTCATTTAGAACTAGATGACTGAACTTGCAGCAGCCACCTCAATCACCAAAATTCTTTTGTGTCTTCAGTATTATTTCCTATGATTCCACACACCAATGATCTGAGAGGGTCAGAAATTTAATAAGGAGAAAGAGGGTATTTTTCTCTGTAACCATGTCTGGTTCCTCTGAGACTGCATTGAGACCTGAACAGAAAAGGCCCATTGTATCTGGAAAAGAATTGCTGTATGCACTTTGATGCCAGGTGATAGGAATGACACATTAAATATATTTCTTTAAAGGACCCTTCCATGAACTCATCTCTGCCCAATGACATCCTGGGGTCTTAGCCTAAAACCTGGATTTCTACCTGCTTTTTCCAAATTTGTTGTGTGTGTGCTGATGTTGAGTGAGTGCTATCTTTGAGGGAATTGCAGAATGTTGTAGGTATTCTTTCTTGCATTCCCAAGGTGCAGTTCATGAGCTAGCTTGGAAACCTTCTGAATGAAACCCACAACAGGACAAGTAGAACATATCACAAGACATACTGCACAAAAAGTGTTAATTCACAGGTGGACTTGGGTGTGCATCCCTCAGTCTGATGCCCCACACTTGAAGTTGCCTTTTCTGAAGAAGACTTTGGGAGTCCAGTTTTGCAGGGTGTTTCTCACAAGGGAGATGGGAGATGAATAACAAGGCTATTTATTTAAGAGGACACACTCAGCATTTATTTCTTCTGGGTGGCTATTCCTCATCAGAAGCCAAATGCTGCACAAAAGTCAGGTCTGAATCTTTGTAGGGGCATTTGCATACTGGCATGCCTAGAAGTTTGACTACCCAGATTGTTTTTAGCAGGTCCCTGTGAATAGTTCTGTTTAGAGGCTTAAAGAAACAGCTGAGGTCACTTAGAGACAGACACAGTAATGATGTGACTATTGTTTTGTTTTGCTTTGTTTTATAGGTTTCCAAGGTCAACCTGGCTCACCTGGTCTGCCAGGAACTCCAGGAACCCCTGGTCTAGATGGTTTGCCAGGAGTTCCAGGTTTACAAGGCCAAAAGGTAGATATCAGTTGTTGATACTGTTATCTGTGACTCCCCATGTTGACAGGAACATGTGCAAGGAAAAACACTTTAAAACTTGGCCAAACTGTCAAAATTTTATGTTTCCCACTGTTCACACAAGAGGACAGACAGATGGATAAATGCCTGACATTAGCACTTTCCAAGGGCTTACAGCTCCCCCCTGAAGTCATGTACAGAGGTCTGTACATTAGTTCTATACTGCCTGATTTGAATACATTTAATAAATGATTTCTTGGTTTTGATGTGTTGATTCCTGATCTGTTGTGTTTCTTTGGCTAGGGTGAACCTGGTGTAGGTCTACCTGGCCCTAAGGGGTTGCCAGGCCCGCCTGGCCCAGCTGGCATCCCTGGAGAAAAGGGAAATCCAGGACTGCCTGGTTTACGTGGAGAGCAAGGCTTTCCAGGCATACCTGGACAGCAAGGATTCAGAGGTAACATCACTGGAAAAATACAGTTCTGTATTTGTATTTCTTTTTAAAGTCACTCTCCTGCAAATGCATCAAAAAGTCTATTCATCCTTGAAATATCCTACTGATATCTTGGGGAATTGCCTCTTTCCCTTCTTGTTTTTTCCTACCACCCACCAGTAGCAAATGGGTAGCCTTGGCTGCTTCTAAGCCCAGGCTTGGAGGTGATGGCAGCTGAATGAGGCCTCCCTTGGCCATGTGCTTCCAAAGCACCTTGTCTGGCATCTTCAGCAAGCAGGATGTCAAACAGCATCAGAGAATGCTTGGTCTATATTTCTCCTGTCTCCCTGCAGGTGACCCTGGTCTCCCAGGTCTCCAAGGCTTGCAGGGCCCTCCAGGTGCACCAGGTCTGGGCCCTCCAGGATTGCCAGGACCCGCCGGGCAGCCAGGACCTCAGGGACCACCAGGTGAGCAGAGAATACTCCCATGATGCTGCTTAAGAGCAGGATTTTGACATAAGTGAATAACACAGGTAAAAGTGTTGCTTGAGAACTTTTTGCAGTGTGAGGTTGATGAGGGTAGATGGGGGGACATGCCAGTGGGCCACCCCATGTGGTCCAAAATGCCGGGTGAGGCCTCCTGAGTGGATTGCTGGCATTTGGATTGGTTTCCTTGGGTCATTGGTGGGTGATAGGTACAGGTTCAAAGCCTCTCTTAGGAAATGAGACTTGTTCTGCTGTCTGCCTTTGAGTCTTCATCCTCCATGCCATGTAATTTGTGATTCCCAGGTGGACCTGGTCAGATATGCTTATTATTGGTTTTTCTTGGTTTTTGTAAAGGACTAATCCTGTATCTTCTGTTTTTCCTAGGATTTCCTGGAGTAAAAGGAGAAAGAGGCTTCCCTGGTGTCCCAGGTCTGGATATGCCAGGACCGAAAGGGGATAAAGGTAGCCCGGGCCAGCCAGGAGTCCCAGGCTCTGTGGGGTTACCTGGCCTGCCAGGTCCACAGGGGGCTGTTGGACTGAAAGGCTCAGCAGGTAAACACCTTGTCCCTCAGAAATCAGCACCCTTGGCAACTGTTTTAAATTGTGGCAGCACACCGTTTCACTTGGTTAGGAATTGATTGATCAAAGAGCCCAATCTTGGGAAAATGCACAGACTGATGTCAGTAAAGCAGCTCTGTGCACATGTAAATAAACTGCTACTCAAGTCCTTTCATGGATCAAATCTAGCAGGTTGAAGGAATTCTCTTTCTCCTGTAATAATGAAAGAGGATTATTCTGCACAGTTTTAGTGACAGAGTATGATTTTAATAATGCCTTTGTTAATGACAGCATTGTGTGCTGTAATAGGAAGTTGTAAGAATTTGTCAAAAACCCATTACAAGCTGTTTTCCTCTGGTTTTCATAATGCGGTTTTTACTGTTGTTTTCTCTATCGAGCTGTTTTAGTTTAATCATCTTCTTTTTCCCATTTTTCCTTAAGTAGTGAAACTCCTAATGTGGTAGGCAGTAATTCTGTTTCTTGTACTTCTTTACACTACTTGCTTTATTTTGTTAATTCACTCTTCTCCTTTGGCTTCAGGACCCAAAGGAGAAATGGGAGTTATGGGAACTCCTGGATTACCAGGAACTCCTGGACCAGTTGGAGATCGAGGGTTACCTGGTGAAAAAGGTAAGAGAGAGATTTTCTCAAGATAAAAATAGTAAACCCCACCTTTTACCCAACAGTAGTTGGGAAATAACCAAAGATGAGGAGTATACTTGGCTTAAGGAACGATTTACGTCAAGTAACTTTCCTCTAAGTTAGAAAGAGTATAAAAGGCCATAGGAGCAGTCGTGTTTGGGCACCAAGACATGATTTTTGATCCATTCTTTGAAAACATAAGGGTTTGCTAAGTGTGGGGCTGCTATAGATATTACTCCAAGAAAAATGCACTATTTGAAATTATTAAAAGGCAGCAAGGAGGTCTTAATTAAGAGCCTCGGATAATGATCTGTATTACTGCCAAACTCCTGTCCTTACTGTTTCAAGAGTCTAAAATTAATGGCTGTGAAGTGGGAAAAATACGTCAGATTTCTGACAGAGCTCTTGTGAAGTATAAAAAAAAAAAAATTCAAAGGAGCTGTTCCAGAACATGGTATTTGGTGCTCAAAATCTGAATAAATAGCTAATTTAATTTTTTGTTGCCTACTAAATATTTTCTCAAAGTTTTATATGCCCCTATAACATTCAGTGCTGTCTCTTCATAGGGAGCCAAGGTTTCAAAGGTGTAATTGGACCACAGGGTGATCCTGGTGTTAAGGGAGATAAAGGTGAAGCTGGTCTCCCTGGAAAGCCTGGAACAATAGACAACATGGACATGGTTAGCCTCAAAGGCCAGAAGGGAGATCAAGGAGAAAAAGGTAATTTTATTCTCTAACTGTGAATAAGTGAAATTAACACTCATATATATAACTTTATATATATATAAGCAGCAGTACTTTGAATTCAGTTTTGCGTAGTTTTAGGCAACAGTTTAAAAAATAAAATTAAAGAGTTTCACACAGCAAATACAGATATTTTTCTGGTGTTTTTCAACTCTCTAGAAAAATATATTAATCACAGAGCAGAAGGGTTTTGGTTGAATAGAAGAAGTTCAATTTGTCCTTTTATAATTGATTTTACCTCTTTAATCAGAAGACTCTCTGAAAAGAAAAGGAAATTTAAATGTAAAAACTAGGATTTTCCAGAAGGGCTACTGCCTGTGTGATAATTTTTCATTTTGTATGCATGTTTTTGACTTCTTATCACACACGTAGTGCATTACACTCATTGATTTTCACTGTGACGATTTTCAAGCTTCACTCCAACTCTTCAAAATCCTTCTGTAGTCTAATCCTGTCCTCTTTTTGAGCCTTTCCTTTTGAATGTCATCTGTACATTTCATCAGTGTATTCCTGGGCAGACTCCTTTCCAGTTTGACAGTGAATCACTAATAACTATACTGTGTTGTATTTGAACTGTGGAAACAGGAGACTATCCCAGTCTTAGCTACCTCTTATCTCCATGACCTGGCTAATTGTCAGAAGGAGATCTGGGCTCACGTGTTCTGGTTGGGTCTCAGAGAAACCTGGGCATGTGGGTAAGTAGTGCCTCACAGCTTGGGCAGCCAGGGGCTGCAGGGGAGGGCGTGAGCAAGTGTGGAGTCCATCTGCCCTTCAGCTGAGATGCAGCTTCTGAGACTACTTCTGATGTACTGAGAATGCTTTATAGGCTCCCAGGCTATAAAGATTTCATCTAGATTATTTTTTCTCATTTGTTTCCGATCTTGATATATACAGTGGTACGTAAAGTCTTAAAACCACATAGGTTGTTTTCACTAGTTCCTTATCTACCACTGGCATGTAGGATGATTAATTTTATTTTGTTTCTAGAAATCTAAATTAGGCACGCTTGTTACATGCAAATAAAGAAACCTTTGCTGAGAAATTCAAATGGTTAATTTCTTTGATTTCTAATTTACTAATCTCTCTAGCACTAACAATGCATGCTTGCAGACTTCTATGCTCTACTTTTTCCTGACCACACACAGTCTACAGATTGGCCTGGCTCACACAGCCTGGAAGAGTATGTTCCAAAATCAGCCCAGCTTGCAAATTCCTGCTCTTATCTCACCCTCTTCAACCAAAAGATACTTAGTAACACCAGAGAAAAATAATTAAGTTATACTCCATAACTTTACTGATCTTTTGGCTGCTTTCATTCCTCTAGACATGAATAACACAGTAATGTTTTAGAAGCTTCCAAAATACAAACTGTGCGGAGAAGACACAGAATTTTTATGGCATATTATCACTGATGATTAATGAAAAGATTTATGTTTTGACATCTTGAAATGTTTTTTAAAAAAGCTGCTTACTTAAAAACATTCAGTGACTTATCTTCAGTAACCTGTTGTCCTGCAGCTCTATGCAACACTAACAGAATTTTTTATGACCAAAAAGCATGGACATAAAGTTGGAGAAGAGGCACACTACAGAGTAAGAAGGTGCTTTAACATTAAATGGAACAGGGAAAACAGCAAATTTCTGCCTGTTTACTAGTTGTACACATGTGCCTTTTTAGAGAGCTGAACAGTCAAATCAATAATTTCTGTTAACACCTGTCAACTACTTTTCAAATAACACATTCATCTAACTCAAACACACATTCATTTCAATTTCTTTTGTAGATATAACTTGCTTTGTAATTTTCACAGACTCCGATAAAATTGCAATAGTTTTCAGCCTTTCCTCAGTACTGGTTTAATGGTTGGAAAATTGTGTTTTACTCAGCCATTTCCTTGTTCAGCAAAGAGAAGCAGCAGTGATCAAAAATTAACTAGAAGGATTATTATATGTAATTACAGTAAATTGCAATAAAACTGATCTCACTGTGTTTTTCTTTTTGGTGTCCAGGGGACCATGGAGCAACAGGAGAAAAAGGGCTACGTGGGGATTATGGAGAGCCAGGAATTCCAGGGAGAGATGGTGAACCTGGTACCCCAGGACAACCAGGTATGTCTGAAGCTAACAGCAGACTGACTATTTGTCAGATATTTTAAACCTTGTTAGTGAATGGGATTCTTAATTTCTCTGTTATCCATAGGACCAAAAGGTGATCAAGGCCCCCCAGGATACCCAGGGGATCCAGGAGTTCCAGGACAAAAAGGATCAGTTGGTGAAATGGGTTTGCCAGGTACTGATTGCTAGGAATTTCTTATAATTTTTTTTCCTCAAGTTAATATAGAACATTATGGGAAACCTGTATGGAATATTTGTTGGTGTAGATCTACTAAACAATTGTACTCTTTGCAGTGACTGAATGTTAGGCTTTTGGGACATTGCTTTTCAATCCTATTGTGATGTACAATTAATAGGAAGGTTTCCTAAGTTTATACATGCAGATCTTTAGCTGGATGTTTAGGTTTTCTTTGTTTGTTTCAGGCAGGCAGTTTTTGAGTGGTGCCTGTTTGTCTGTCTCTGTCTCTGATAGTCTGTGAACTGCATTAAGCTTCTTGTGTATTTTTCCCCTTCTAAAAGGTTTAGTGAGCTGCTGTGTACTGAGTGTCAATTATGAACTCTAGGGGTCTGGGAATAAGGTTGTGGGAGGCATTGGTAAAGAATAAAATGGAGATGAACCTATAACTCAACATGGAAACTTTGTCTCCATTGGGACGGCCTTGTGTCTAGCATATTTAGGAAATCAAACATGAAAGTCTGAAATGTTAGATGAAGACAGAAAAAATATGCTGCAGAAGAGTCACTTTATCACTGTAGTACTATTTGAAATAATACAAATAAAAAGAAAGTTTTATTCAGTTCATATTTTTAGCAAGATCTTTGTTTACTCTAAATCCAAGATTATGACCATCTCCTATGAGTAGAGTTTATCATCCCATAAAAAGTCCCATTTAGAGAGTGAATCTCAAAAGAAAATTTACTTCTATAGCTCTGAATAACTAAAGCAACACTGAAACATCACTGTCAACACTGCTAGGGTGCCAGTGATTCTGATGCACTCATTTTCCCCTTCCCTTCCCTTTACTAGGAACACCTGGAGAAAAGGGTCTTCCTGGAGTACCAGGCTCACCAGGCACACCAGGGTTCCCTGGGCAAAAAGGTGAAAAAGGAGACAAAGGAGCTCCAGGTTTTCCTGGAATTGGCTTTCCAGGGGCTCCTGGTGAGAAGGTATTTATACCCCTAAGGATCTGGTTATCTCCACCAAGCACTTAAAAAGATGCTGTTGACCTCTAAGCTGTTTTGTTATATTTTCTATTATGCTAATTTAACTGCTGTATGAAAAACTTGAAAGGTGTGCATATGTACAGGTTTAGATGCATTCTGCTTTATGGAACCAATATCTCCAGTGTTCTTTTTTATTGTCTCTGCTCAAAATAGGCTAATTCACTGTGCTAGATATATAGGGAAGGGGAAGAACTTTTAAAAATACTAAGTAAATAATGCAAAAAGGGTGTTTTACAAACAGGGCAAATAATCACACTAAAATAATGTTACTGTATTTTTACAAAGATACTATACAGTGCTCAGATACTGCTGAAAAGTGAAATGTATTAATACTGTCTGTAGAATTTAATTTAATGCCTAATAGTATCTAATAGAATTCTCATTTGTTTCATATTCCTTTTCCTAGCTGTACGATGACAGTTATCATGAATTTATAAGTAAAAATGGTAAAAATAATACCTGCTAATCTGGCAGCAAACTTACTAAGGACTCAAAAAAAGACTTTTTTAAAGATGATAAAGTGTAATAAGTAAGTAAAGAGGCTAATTTTGAAAAGACTTTGTATAACCATCCTAAAAATGCATAGAAAACTGCTCATTTTCATATGCAGGTATTAAGCAATTGCTAGATTAGTTAAAAACTCTGTTAGTGGAATTTCGTGCCAAATTTAATCCTAAATTTTTAATAATTGTGTAGGAGTGGAAAAACAATGGAATTCTTTAAAAGTCACATGGATAAGAGGGATGACACCTACCACTGTATACAGGAAAAACTTTTTCTGAATTAATGTCTGGATTTTATGTGTGCTGCTTCTTCTAGGGAGAACCAGGAAGAACGGGTAGTCCAGGTTTATCTGGAGATAAAGGTGAAAAGGGTAGTGCAGGAATGCCTGGAATTCCAGGTGCCCCAGGTCCCAAAGGATCCCCTGGCATGGCAGGATTTCCAGGCAAGTGTTTATACTTTTATAAAACAGAAACTGCAGTGAAAAATTAAAGTAAAAGTTATGTCAAATATCCCACATGGAAACACATTCTTCTTCCTTTCTTTAGGAAGCCCTGGCCGCCATGGAGAAAAGGGTGAAAAAGGACTTCCTGGCTTAAGTGGGATTCCGGGTTTAAAAGGAGAACCAGGTAAAAAAGAAATATAAACCACTAGAGGACACTTAAAATATTGTTCATCTTCAGGCAGTGGCTAATATTTCGCATTCTACATTAATTTTGGCTCAAATATTTCACTGTGCATTTGTTAATTTCATAAGCAAAAGAGTTATTGCTGTTTCCTAGGTAAATCTGAGTCAGTGTAGTGGGGGACTCATATTTCTTTTGCACTGTTGGAGGAGTAGATTTTACCACCTTCCACAAGACTGATTGTTGTTACAGCCATTACTTCTGTTGTTTGTGAGTTAATTAAAAAAAAAAAAAATCAGTTGCTCTTTATGCCCAAACATGAATCACCACATTAGCATCATTTCATAGCTGTTAGAAAGAAAACAGAGTATGGAGGAGAGTAAATCCATTGCTGTTACAAACATTTTTGATCTTGGAGTCTTCTGTTCTCAGTTTTGTGGTTGCAGGATACATCATCTTACAGGACAATGGACTTGCTGTTCACAAGTCTTTGCTGGAGTTCTTGCATTCTAAACTCACTGATATTCATGATAAATAGCTGCGTCAAAATCCTTAATACTTGAGCCCTATCTCGGACTGATTTAATTCAGAAGTAAACTCAATGAAAAGGCACACTCAAGTCATCGTGCAATATCTGCTTGGACTGTGGAAGCAAAAGAAAAAGTAAAGTTTTTCTTGAGAGAAAAAGATAAAAGTCATAGTTAAAATGAAAATGTCAATGACTTTTCAGGTGAACCTGGTCTTCCGGGTCCTGCTGGTGCCATTGGTCAGAAGGGTGAACCGGGTTATGATGGGATTCCAGGTGCAGCTGGTGCAAAGGGTGAACAAGGTACTGTGACTGTCATCTTCAGTTCCCATGGTATGAAAATGCTCAGACACAGGCTGCACAAGAGTAGCTGGCAGAGGTGTGTACTGGCTTTGAGTCCTTTGGATGAAACCTTAGAAAATAAAGTCAGTATTGATGTCTTACGATCATGCAGCATTGAAGTGTGATCGTTTAGATGAGCAACTGTGTTTAATCAATGTAAACTTGAAAGAACTTCTTTCACAAAAGCTGGTAATACTTTAAAGAATTGTGTTTTGGAATTGATTTCTGCCTGCAACTTAGCTGTGAAATAGTGGAGCAGCCTTGCCTTTTCTTCAGATCGGATTTTCAGTCGTACAGGACCCATTGTGCTAAATACAATACCAGTACATAACAAAACCAGCCTCTGTCCTGAGGAACTTTTGCATAAGCCATTTATTTGGAGTTTGTATTTGCATAATAGAGTTTTATTTATTACTTTGCCAACTTCTTATTTTTTGCTGTCTGTACTTCAGGCCTTCCAGGGAGAGGACTTCCAGGATTTCCTGGTGCAAAGGGAGATAAAGGTAAAACACTTACTTAAACAATTCTAAACCTCCTTCCCAATGTACTATAACCGTAATTGTGTAATGCAGACATACTTTCTACTTCATTCTTTTACATCCTGTGCCTTCTCAGAGCAGGCAGAAGCTCTGAGAAGTTCAAATACTGATTTCTGTTACAGTGGCAACATCTTGGAGTTAGATATACCCTAAAATAGGTAATTATTCATAGTGTGGAATTTACTGGAAGCTGTGGTGTGATGAGGTAATATAAATAACTCCTGTATTTGTGTGCTGTGCTTTTGACTCCAACTTTTTCTGTTTTCCTACTAATTTTGCAAGAATCAAAATTTAGTGAGGCTCTATGCAGCAGACAGCTATAAGTAGTGGTTTTGTGGCCAGGATACTATAATTTTTTTGCCTGAATCTCTTTTGCAGCCCACATATATTAATTGCTAAAATAGTTATTTACTATAGCTCAGTAGAGCATGTCTAAGCTATGCACAGGAGCATGGTGCAGAGATGCAAAAGATAGCAGAGTCCTGGTGAGATCTCACTGAAAATTTCTATTACCTGGGCTAGGGGCTTAATAGCTTGGGTACAGCCACATGACTACAATAATTCGAGTCCCTTTATGTTCCTTGAAAAGTGTGTCACTACACTGTGCTGTGAGAATGGTTTGATTGGCTTGAGTCAGTGCCTGTTCAAGGTGCCTGTAATGCACCATGCTCCATTTTATGAAATAAGTGTATTCTAGATACTAGGCTGCAAAAGGTACAGTAGTGAAGAAATGTCAAACTGGTGTTGATAAAGGAAGTTGTGTATAATGGGGGAATTTTCAGTTTTAACCATCTGGAAAACACAAACAATTCAACTAGTCCATCCATGAAATTTACATGACACGGCAGATTTTGAAGACCATTGATAGCTTTTAGTATCAATGCCCTACCTCACTCATTGATTCTATTAATACAGGAAACTTGTGTGGACAATCCAAAGTGATAAACTAGAATTTCAGAATATCTTTTATTTACTGTCATAGACTAATTAACAGTCATTAACTACTGCAAAAGCTCTAATGTTAGAGAACTTAAAAAATTAAGCAAATTTTCTAATCATAGCCCAGTAGGCATGTGGAGCCCTAGAGTATGAGAATGTTTCTCTCACCTTCTTCATCTCTTATTTTGTCAGCTCAGCTCATTTAAAAATATCTGGGTTTAGAGTAAATGTATATTCTGCTTATATAATTTGCGTTCTAAATGCATTGTAGTTCCAAAGAAACAAGTACAGGATTGTCTGCTCAGGCGGAGAGCCAGGGATAGTGTTCCCTTTAAATTTTGTTTCTCTTATTATTGTACTTATACCAGTTATTCTATATTCTTTTGCTCAATCTAACATTAGATTGAATTGCAATTGTTAAGTATTTGTACAAGCCTGAAAGTAAGTACAATGGATCTAAATCTAGATCTTAGTAAAAAAGTATTCCAGTTTTCTCCAGTAGCAAGTCCTTTTGTGCTTAGTCAAGCACAACATCCATTACTTGACTATGACAATAATAACTGCTGTGGAGTGAGGGTTTGGGAGCTTTATAATCTTTGTTTAAGGAGTGGTAGAGGGATGCTGAGTATTAATGCATTTTAAGAGTGACTAAAAATAGCCCAATGATGAGTTTAGATAAGAAAAGCTATGTCAGTCAAACTACTTTTGTCATATTTTGTATCATAATGTGAAGAAAACTTCAGTTTTCCTGAAGTTTTGCATTTTTATAGAAATGTATAAAGTTAAGGTCAGTGTTTTCAAAAAGAATAAAGCTTACTATGAGTGGATAATGAGGCAGAAGGTTTCAGGGATTGTGATCTTCTCTCTAATCATGTTGTGTGGTTGTTTCAAATCTTAGGTGCAAAAGGCGAAGTGGGTTTTCCAGGGTCCCCAGGAAGTCCAGGGATCCCAGGCCTGAAAGGGGAACCAGGATATGCAGGTCCACCAGGCCCTAAGGGGAGCCAAGGTCTTCCTGGACTACCTGGAAGTGCAATTGAAGGCCCTAAAGGAGACAGAGGACCCCAAGGCCAACCTGGTCTTCCAGGTAATTCTTTAGTATTAAAGTATTGCTGTTCGTTGAGGCTCACCTAATCAATTAATTAATAATACAATCAGTATTGCATATCTTTGTTTATCCTCTTCTCCCAGGTCAGAGAAAAGCCTTGTTCATAGGTAGTTTTGGCAGGATGTCCTAGAACAGGCTGATTTTATGTCCTCAAGCAGTTGGCTTTGTCCAGAAACCTTTCTAATGTTGAGAAGGTCGCCTCCCATTTCCATGTTTCTCTGTGGGCTTTATTTACTGTTTTGAGGCATCTAGGGCTGTATGTTCCTTTGTCTTGGAGGGTTAATGTATTTAAAAATGTCCCAGCTTAGCCTTTCCATGGCAGTGGCCTGTGCTAGGGGCTAAGGAGGAGAGTGGAACAGAGCTACAAAATATCTTTAGCATGTTTATGACTGAGGATCTAATATCTGCTTGCTCTGCACATGTGGAAAACTCCCTCTATTTTCAGTCAGCCACAAGCTGAGAGATGATTGGATGAGGAATCTCCATGCAACAGATTCTCCTACTTATTTTCTTGGAATGTTACAACAATTATTTTAGTTCTGTCCATCTGCAGACCCTGTTTGTCCTTCCTCAGATACTGCTGTAAACCAATTCTGCTACTAAATACTAATTTCATCTGGTTTTTAGGTTTACCAGGTCCAACAGGGCCACCAGGACCTCCAGGCCTGAAAGGGGCCAAAGGAGAGCAAGGGAGCAATGGCTGGCCAGGGACTCCTGGGGGTCCAGGAATGAAAGGTGATCCAGGTTTCCAAGGACTGCCAGTAAGTTATTTTCAGTACACTCCAGATTTGCTGAAAGCTGGTTCTCGTAATTAATGGATATATTAATCTTAGAGTTTCTTGTTCAAAATACTGATATTTATGCTCAAAGTGCCTTTGGGCTCACTGCTGATGATATAAAGTCAGTTTGAAAGCATTTCAGTGCTCTCCTTGGAAAGGCTGCCCCAGTGAGCTAATGAACTTATTAGAAATTTATAGATAGTGAGTGGTAACATACAACACCCAAAATATAATTTACAGTGTTTTAACAGTACGGGATGGCTGAAGCACATCCATAAATCTGGTAAATGCATTAGTAGTTAATTTTAAAGGTTGCATATTTCACAATAAATTGCCTTCTGAAAATATCTGAACTGTTTGCCTTTGTTATGAAAGCTCTCAAATAAAGTGCAGTTTCAGTACTGTCAGTGATGAAGTATTGCAAGTGGTTTAGAACTACAAACAGGCAATACTATTAATACATTTATGTCATATATTATTCATTTTCCCTGGCCTAAAATAGTCCCTTTTCAGTATACTAGCGAGAATGAAGTAGAATAGGACAGTCACCCAGAATAGCTGGTCTTCTATATTCTTTCTCTCAGAGTGTGTGATCTTTTTTTTACACTGAAAAATGTGCTCTATTTTTTAACTTTTCATTCCTTCTTTCCTACTACACTGGGAAAGGAGATCGTTTAGCCCAGAGCAGAAGGAGGCTCAGAGGGGACCTTATCACTCTCTACAAGTCCCTGAAAGGAAGTTGTAGCCAGATTGGGGGGGGGGGGGTCGGTCTCTTCCCCCAAGTAACAAGGGACAGGACAAGAAGAAACNACAAGTCCCTGAAAATAAGCTGTAGCCAGATGGGGGGGGTCAGTCTCTTCCCCCAAGTAACAAGTGACAGGACAAGAAGAAACTACCTCAAGTTATGCCAGGGGAGCTTTAGATTAGATATTGGGAAAAATTTCTTCACTGGAAGGGTGGTCAGGCATTGGAATGAGCTGCCCAGGGAAGTGGTGGAGTCACTGTCCCTGGAAGTGGACACATTCAAAAATGTGTGGATAAAATTTGTGAGGTGTTTGGTTTAGTGGTGAACATGATGGTGCTGGGTTAATGGTTGGATTTGATGATCTTAGAGGTGTTTTCCAATCTTAATGATTCTATTAAAAAAAGGACAATAATAACAATAAAAATAATATTTATGGAAAAAAGGATGAGAAAACTCTTAGTGTACAAAAGGAAGAAAGACTCAGGAATAAGGTCCTGATATGAAATGCAGGATTTTAAAGGTCCACTTTATTCTTGATAATGCAAAGATTTAGTGCATCTTTTTCTGCATCCAGGAGTCACTTTACAGAGACATTAAAGATTTACTTCCATGTCCAGACCTTTTTATATTTGATATCATACTGTACCATACCAGCTTTGAAGGTAGTAAATTCCAACATAACACTCCAGTATATTTCCCCTAGTTTAATAATTTGCACTACTTCTGCAGAGAGCTAAATTTCTATACCCTAGGAAATTGTAAAGCTCTTCACTGGTTGATATACCAATGTGAGACTGTTTGCTGAGAAAGAATGGGAAATGCCTAAGGATTTTGACTCCATGCCTTCAATCAGAAAAAATGTTTCACTATCCTAGAGCCATAATTCATATTAGCAGGTTGTTAGCTCGATGTGAAATGCTGCAGTGAGAGTAATGCTGCAGGTATTAAATATTAAGCTTCCTCTGGTGATACTTATTAAGATGAGTTTCTAATGTCTTCATCCTCCCCAATGTGACAGGCTCCTGCCCTGATTATGGCTCAATTGCTTGCACAGGTCCCCAGGTATATGGTTAACTATATCAGAAGGGAGATTTTTGTTGCAACATGAGTGACAAAACCTGTCCAAAAATTGTATCCAAAAAAAGTAAATGCAGAGATCAGGCTGTGAAATACAAATCTGATGGGTTTTTTCCTGTTCATTTTAGTGTTGAAATGAGAGAAGAAATATTTTCCTGAAGTAGTTTTGTTCTGTTTGGAACAGATCCAAAAAATAAGTTGTTTACCAAGCTGTATCTGATGAGAAAAAAAAAAGTTTAAGAAATGCATACTGTTGTGGAAAACATATTTTGATGGAAAGCTTCCAATAAACTCCTCCTATAAATCTTTTTATAATTATAACCTAAAAATAGATATATTTGAAACCCCCCTCCTTTAATGTGATTGACTCATAAGTGCCTTCTAAATGAAGTTAACCCTCCTGTTTTGGGCTTCAGAAATTCACATTTTTTGTATGATACAAAGACATGGCCATTTCTTTAAACAATACTCCATGCTGTTACTATGTGGCTGAAGGAAACCAGGGAATCTTACTTCATTCATGCCTCCCTTATCCCTCTTGAGGGTAACATTTCTTTTGTTTAACTTTGGAGTCTCTGGAAGTTTAACTGTGAGCATCCATTTTTGAACTAGTCATCTCTTCTCCCTTTATAATCAGTGGAAAGAATTAGACATCTGTCGTTTTTTCTCACCTTGATAAAAACATCTAACTGGCACTAAATGAAAAATCACTCCTGTGTGCCTATTCTATTGCTCTGCAAATATGATAAGATGGCTCCTACTGTTAATATTATTTTTCACTGGGTATTCAATTCACATCTCCAACTTCTGGTTGGTATGTTATTTATTTTATTATTTATTGGTAGGTTATTATTATTATTCTTTCCTCCACCTGTGTTCCATGTTTTTATATAGTGAACTATTACTGTCATACCAATTCACCTAGGGAGAAACTCTAAACTCTACTTACAAGCTTTTTGCAGATGATCTGCTACAGACAAAAGAAGAAAAGGAAATTGGCAGCCATTTGTGTGACTATTTACAGTGTCTTTTGAAATAGGGTCTAGGTTTTCCTTGAAGTGAGGCTACAGTGAACTTGTTACCATTAATTTCAGGGCTACAGTTTAGAATGGTGAAGGCAGAAGGAGAAGTTCCCATTGTGTTTGAAGTGTTTTAAGTCCTTGAGTGTTTTAGCCCTGTTGAAAAGTAAAAATCTTCAGAGGATTATAAATTGTTGAGCATATTTAATTTCATCCCATGTGTGAATGTAGAAGTTTTCAAGTCTGCTGTGGTCTAGAATTGCCCCATTTAATTATCTAACTAGCAACCTCCTGCTGGGACTGCACTGAAATTAGTTTTTGCTGAGATCTGTGCTTACTGATGGTTTTCATAATAATATGGTCCATGGTTGAGAGCCTTTTTACTGGCTGCAGTGCTAGTAGTGCCTCATTCTGACCTGGTGTCTTTGAGGCAAAAAATAGTTCAGAAAGAGCTAAGTGTCACTCATGTTCCTGTAGGAGAAGCTTCTCATTAATCAAGGGAGAGAATGATCATTTCTTAAATTTAATGGCTTTCTCATATTATATTTTTTCATAGGTTTTCAGTAATACACAGCCTATTTGAGAGTCATATCATAATAGTGTAGGATTACTATATTTCGCATTTTCTTTTATGCAGGGTAGTCCTGGTTTGCCAGGAGATATTGGTCCAAAGGGTGATCTTGGACCTCCAGGGGTTCCAGGTGTTCCAGGTGAGGAGAAAACTTAACATACTTGTGAAAATAAGCAAAAATGTCTCTTTCATATCCTTCCTCTCTCAAAAGAGGTGCCCAAAGAATGTTGATCTAGGTTAATAATTACTGGACAGGACACTGGATACTGCATCAAAAACATACAAAAGCATTGAGATTCTTCCTAAGATTTCTTGTCTCTTGCCTGTTCTTGAATTGCAAATATGAAATGTTCACTTCCTTTAAAAGATGGATGTAAAATCAATTGTTAGATACTACCAGTCAAGAATCTTCAAAATTTTCTTGAGAGAGAATTGAAGAGGCAAATGTTACAGCTATATGGGAGGAAATGGGCTCTGTATGTCTCCCTTGTTGATTATATTCCTGCTACTGTCACCATCATGTACATGAAAACACCTAATGTATAAAAAATACACCTATAAATAGAAAACCCATAATGCTTTTAATCTAGAGAATGATATTATTAAAGTAAGAGAGCTTTGAAGAGAAGTAAGAGAAAAAATTAGAGAAATTTATTTTCGGTCATGTTTTCTTTCGTGACTTAGTGTTGTTGTTTGTGTTGTGTTCCTGCAAACAGTCAAAAAGTACCTGTGCAAATAGTCATGTCCTTTTCAGGACCATGGGGTTCATATATGATTCATATATGGTTATTCCTTACAAATCAAGAAATTACTGAATTTTCATGCAAAAATTTCCTTCAACTTCAGGTCCAAAAGGAACTCCTGGCTTCCCAGGCCTTAAGGGTGAGCGAGGTGACCAAGGTCTTCCTGGATCTAAAGGTATAATAAAGACTTGTGCTTTTTTCCCCCAGATGTTTTTGGTAAAATAGTTACTTGTGATTAATTTGTAGTTAATTTGTAATTTGTGGCTATAACTCCATTACCCTTTTGGTCTGTGTAAAAATGCAGAATATGAAACCGGATATCATGTATCAGCATCTGAATGGTCAGA
Source organism: Polioptila caerulea (assembly GCA_013397295.1). NCBI lineage: Eukaryota > Metazoa > Chordata > Aves > Passeriformes > Certhiidae > Polioptila > Polioptila caerulea. Next base: position 730,295 of record VYXF01007953.1, read on the forward strand.
TTAGAATCATAGAATGGTTTGGGTTTGAAGGGATCTTAAAAATCATCTAGTTTCAACCTGCCTGCCATGGGCAGCAACATCTTTCACTAGACCAGGTTGCTTAGAGCTCCATCCAACCTGGCTGTGAATCCTTCCAGGGACAGAATTTCTGTAGCTTCTCTGGAAAACCTGTATTCCAGTGCCTCACCACCCTCACAGTAAAAAATTGTCCTCCTTAAGTCCAATCTAAATTCACACTCTTTCTGTAAGCATTTTTTTCTTTCACACTATTGCACCTTGTCCTGTCGTTCCAGACCCTGGTAAAAATCTCTCTCAGTCTTTCTCTAGAAGCCCCTTTTATATATTGAAAGGCCACAGTGAGGTCTTCCCTGGGGTTTCTCCAGGCTGAAAAAGCCCAGCTCTCTCAGCCTGTCTTCCTAGAAGATCTCTTCCACCTCTCTGATCATTTTTATGGCCCTGCTCTGGACCTGCTCTAACAGGTATATGTCCTTCTTGTGCAGGAGACCCCAGAGCTGCATATAATATTCCAGGTGGGGTCTTATGAGGACAGAACAGAGGGGGAGCATTACTGGCCACACTTCTTTTCATGCAGCCCCTATTGGCTTTCTGGGCTGTGAGTAGACAGTGTCGACTCATCCCAGTTTTTATCTACCTGTGTTTCCCAAGTCCTTCTCTGCAGGGCTGCTTTCAANGCCACAGTGAGGTCTTCCCTGGGGTTTCTCCAGGCTGAACAAGCCCAGCTCTCTCAGCCTGTCTTCCTAGAAGATCTCTTCCACCTCTCTGATCATTTTTATGGCCCTGCTCTGGACCTGCTCTAACAGGTATATGTCCTTCTTGTGCAGGAGACCCCAGAGCTGCATATAATATTCCAGGTGGGGTCTTATGAGGACAGAACAGAGGGGGAGCATTACTGGCCACACTTCTTTTCATGCAGCCCCTATTGGCTTTCTGGGCTGTGAGTAGACAGTGTCGACTCATCCCAGTTTTTATCTACCTGTGTTTCCCAAGTCCTTCTCTGCAGGGCTGCTTTCAAACCATTCATCCCCCAGTCTGTACTGGTATTGTGGATTGCTCTGGCCCATGTATAAGACCTTACACTTGGCCTTGCACTTGTGGAACTTTATGAGGTTCCCGTTGGCCCACTTGCCACGCATGTCAAGGTGCCTCTGGATGGCCTCCCTTCCTTCCAGCATACTGGCTACAACACTCAGCTTGGGGATGTTTGCAAACTTGCTGAGACAACTCCATGGAACCTAAGGTCATGGACTGCTATTTCAGTCCATGAGAAGTCTGTTTGGCCAGAGATACCAACAGAGATAGGCTTCTGTTTGGGAAGCTTTGCACTTTAATTTACATGTAAAGTCTAGGACATGTTGATACCTCGTGACTGTCTATGAGAAGCTCCAGTCTCTGACTGCATAAATGGTAATACTAGGTAATGTTTTTTTATGGTTTTTTTTTTGTTTTTTTAAATTGTGCAATACTAAATATGTGCTGATTTTCTTGCTTGATTTCCACAGGTTTACAAGGCCCACCAGGCCCACCAGGTCCTTTTCAGCTTGTCAAAGGGGATCCTGGCTTACCTGGACCTGTAGGACCAGTTGGTCTCAAGGGATTCCCAGGACTTCCAGGTCCCAAAGGACAACAAGGTGAGATTCTAATTTGCCAGTAGAAATACATTTTAAGTAATGTAAAAATAGACAAAAGGTAAGCTAGACTACAGATTTTTGGTATAATATTATACAGTTTTTGTAAGCCACTCAAGTTGTGTCAATGGTTAGGAAGAGAGTCCTTTTTGAAGCTCATCCAAAACAGATGCCTTCCTGGTGATTTTTTTATAGGCTCTCACTCTGTGGTCATCACATCAGTATCTGAAAGGAGCAGTAAGCAGAATGGCATGCAACCCTCTGCTCATCCATTCCCCAAAATGTATTTGTTGGGGAACATTAGTCCAACTTAGTCATTAGTCTTGAATCCAAACTTAATTACTGTATGTTTCTAGGAGAAGACAAGCATATGGAAAAACACTTGATCCTAGAATAAAAAGTGCTTCTTGAGGAAGCTTGTTCCATGGTTCCAGATTTCTTCTTTTAGTCCAGATATTACAATTTTTATAAAGAGTAGATGAACTGCAAAAATGAAACACACTAGAAAGTAAGAGAATGGAGCAAAGGGTAGGACAAATGAAATACTGGCACAAGGACACATCCTTCAGAATGATGGGACATGGAGAGTTTGAGCTCAGGAGTGTTAAGATTCTAAGGGTAAGCTTTTTTTCCTGAATGATGTTAAGTTGATGTGGAATTGCAGTGGAGGATAATAAGTATGTTCTTCCTAGTTAACATAGTAGATATAAAAGTTTTCTTTTGAAAGTGGGGATACAACTCTGCAACTGTTGTCCTTTAGGGAATAGCTATGAAATAGTCTCAGTGATTGAACACAGCATGGATTTGCTTGTATGGGATCCATCACTCCGTCACTAGTAGTCAATTCAGTACATAAACACATCATTGCTTTTTGGATGGCCAGGAAAAGGAAAGCTGTGAGTGTCTAAAGACTTATTTCTGATGAGTCACAGAAATGTTGCTATAGTGCTGATGGTATTAACTTCCTTTTCCTGAAGTCAGATTTGCTGAGTTTATGTAGGATTCATAGCATCCTTAAAAATCAAAAAAGTGAAGACATAAAATCTGTCTGAAAACTTGTTTGGGAAGAAGCTAAGACAGTACCCATTTTCCCACTGTTCATGACCCTACTTTTTTATGGTTTATTTTTGATTGAGTCATATGGTAAGCAGAGAGAGAAGAGATTCCTTTTCACATTCCAGGCAAATGCTAGTTATTTTATAGAAGCATGCTCTCTCCTTACTTCGCTGTTCATCTCTACTATAGAATTGTTTTGCCTGCAGTAACCCTCATGTGTGCTCTAGATATGGAACTGTATGCACTGAATCTGCATGAGTTTGGTTTATGCTGAGGCACACCTGTATTAAAAGCCAAAAAGTCAGAACTAACATGAAATAATATCCAGTAATAATTTTTCCTTGTTTTTCAACAGGGGTGACAGGGCCTTCAGGTGTACCTGGACCACCTGGTAGTCCAGGGTTTGATGGTCAACCTGGGCAGAAAGGAGAAATTGGTCCTTATGGTCCCCCAGGTAAGTCCCTGCATCAAAGACTTGATTCCTTCCTGGAAAAATAACATATGGTCTTAGGTGTGAGTGTATCTAATTTCACTTCTTTAGTTATGTAGGGAGAGTACTGCTGTGTGCAGAAATAAAAGGAGCCTCTCTGTGTTGTAGGGCCCCGAGGATTCCCTGGCCCGCCTGGCCCCGATGGCTTGCCCGGGGCTATGGGCCCACCAGGGGCACCATCTGTAGCTCATGGCTTCCTTGTTACCAGACACAGTCAGACCATTGAAGAACCATCGTGTCCATTTGGAACAAGGCTCATTTACCACGGCTACTCCTTGCTTTATGTACAAGGCAATGAAAGAGCACATGGCCAAGATCTGGGTAAGTAGCAACCAAATTAAAATTCAGTTAGAATTCATTACAAACCAAATGTTTCTCTCCTTTGTTGAACTGTATTAAGCAAATCTGTGTAATTGCTCTGGCTCAGACCTAGGCATCCCAGAACAAGGATAAGGTTGCTATACCACAGTGGATACAACACATAGTTACTGAGATGGCTCATGCGGTCTGAAGGAACTGGTTTTGCTCAGCCTCAACAGATCTTTGTGGGGAGGATTTTGTTGCAGTCTACAGCTGTCTACAAGGAGGGTATAGAGTAGGAAGTCCATTCTCAGAGGGTCTCAGTGACAAAAGCAGCAATGGACCACAAGTATGAGATTACACTTCAGCGAAACATAAATAAAAGCTTTTTTACCAAGCTGATGTTCAACCATTGGAACAGAACCCCAGAGAGAGAGTTGAATTTCTTGTCTTTGGAGATCCTCAAAACTCAACTAAATCTGGACCCAAGATACCAGATCTAACTGGCAGGGCAGTAGGATAGATGACCTCTAGAGGTCTATTCCAACCTCTAATGTATTCCATAATTCTACAGACAAGACTGGGCTACTCCTTTTCTTGTCCCATTCCTTCCTCATGAAGCTAAGAGAATTCACTTCCTCTGAGAAAACTGGACCCTCCAGAGCAAGTGTTCTCTGCTTTTTTAGCTGCTCCTGGAAATAATTGTTAGGTTAGTTGGCAGTGTTTTAAGAAAACTGTGTTAAGAAATAACCTTTCATTTAACATTTCAGGCACAGCAGGAAGCTGTCTTCGTAAATTTAGTACCATGCCTTTCTTATTCTGCAATATCAACAACGTTTGTAATTTTGCATCAAGGAATGACTACTCCTACTGGCTGTCTACTCCTGAACCTATGCCAATGAATATGGCTCCTATCACTGGTGACAATATCAGACCATTCATCAGCAGGTATGGTTTCAGTTCTGATGTATTTATAAAGTGGAAAAGCCTGTGGAAAGAGCATAGGGTACTTTATTTTTCTGGACAAGGCTTTAAATCTGTATATTTTTATTTCTTGCTGTTAAATTTAAAGTTTGAATTCTTTTAATGAAATGTTTCGAAGTGTGCATGTTTTCGGTTTAGACTTTGATCAAAAATAAGTCAATTTGGGGGAAACCCAAACAAGTAGAATAGTCTATTTTGAGTATAATTGAAATGAAAATATTTACTTTGAAATGTTGTCTTGCAAAAGCTGTGATGTACTTTGGAGGAGAAAAAATTTTGCATTTTTTCACAATTCTTGTCCGAAACACTTCTATTGTTTGAGTAGCCATAGCTAGAAGCTTTCTAGGGCTCAGCTTCCTTTAGTTTGAAAATGGTAGCATTTTTATCATACAGTAGGCTGACAGGCTTCTTCCATTGTTTTAGACATTCTACTTGAATACAACCATTATTGTCTGAATTAAAGGAAACAATTGCAAAATCAATCATCTATTTTTTAATAATTCCAGATTTGAGCTAGCATAAAGAATGGTGCTTATATCAAAGACATAACTGTTCTGCATCAATGCAAGGTGTTGAACTTTTGGTCCATTTGAAATTTTAAGGCCACTAGAAAACTTCTTCTGGCATAATACATCCAGTGCTGAAGGCAGAGTTGTGAGCATAAGTGTGGCAAACTGCCCCACCGTTAGAAATTAATCTGACAACTTAGAGCTTAATCATTAGATAGGCATTGCTGTCCTTTCTGTCATTGCTTCTAATCAGTATCAGCTCTTGCTGATCTCCCTTCCAGCCATATTTAATGAATGGGAGTGGAGATTGCTGGTAATAATTTCTCAGTTACATCCAAGAAAAAGGACCATCCAAATAATCAGAAGGTTGTATTCTGGGCATGTCAGATGTTCAAAAAGCTATATGGCTCTACTGCAAAACATTTGATGTTTATTGTGCATAGTGGAATCCATCTTGAATCTGCAGTTGTGCTCTGTATTCTTACTTTTGGTTTACTACTAAAGAAGTTGGTATATTTTGAAAATGAATGGGCAGATGGAAGACAAGATCTTCTTGTTGGTCTTAATTTTTTGGTTGTTGCATGTGAATGGAAGGGGCTTGACTTTCACAAAAATTCAAGTTGAAAACCTCTGAAATTCATATTCCTTTTATGCCATCCCATATATATCATGCACCCAAAATAGCCTTTAACAGGCATGTTTGAAACTCTTGCCAAAGGAGGTACTAACCAACACTTTGCCTTATCTTATGCCTACGGATTGGCTTTTGCACCATAAAAATGCGTAAGTGTGTCTATGTATGTACTTATCTGTATGTGTGCATGTATGCTTATGTGTTTTTCTCCTTTAGTCTTTGCAATGAGTGAAAAAGTTGTAATATTCATTTTAGAAAGCTAGCAAAGAATCTGGAGGAATCTTCTTTCAATTTATTTTATTAGTTGATGCTTTTTAACCAACAGCTTTCTCTGTCCAAATGTTGAAAATGGGTAGAAGTGTCACTTGCTGCCTTGAATCATAGGACTTCTTTTCTTGTAAGGCCTTCTACTAAAATACCAGAAATCTCTTGAAGCAAAGCAGAGCTCCAAGAACAGAGGCAGCTTTGCATTCCTTCTTTTAACTTACTTTTTCATTGATGTGTTTCTTAAAATAACTCCCTTGCTTCTGCACTAAAGATGAAGGCAGTAGGTATGAAAGCAGTCTTCACAAGGCAGAAATAGAAGGCTTTCATTTTGAATACCTTTGCTTCTCTGCATTTTCCAGAATCCAACTTAATCCATTTTCCACTTGATTCTTTTCCCTGCTCTGATAACAGGAATCAGACTGTTTAGTTTTGAATCATTTTCATTATTGCTAACTGCAGCAGCCAGTTGAAGAGCAGTACAAGAAAAAACAGATTATATCTACCAAATTCCTTATTAAAAATTCCCCATATTAAAATGCTGGTCCAGCTCATTGGTTTTTTATGATTCTCCTGTGAAGGCATGATTGATTATTGGATTATTCAGTAACCTAGCAGTTCTGAGACACAAGGAATTTATCTAAAGTAAAAGAACTGGTGCTGAATGCCTTTCTGGATAATTTCTTTGAAGTTTGTTGTGCAAGTTACTTTGCTAGAAATCTTTTACTGGAGATACAGACCACAAATGTAACTTAAAAACACATTCAAGGAAAATGCATGGGAAAGAGTCAGCATTAGATTAGATTAGCAGTGATCGCCTTTGTTAGACATTTTCCAGAGAGATGGCTTTTCCTCTGGAAGTCAGAGCTAAGTTTAGAATGATGAATTGCTGTTACTTATTTCTGATCACAGTAGACCAATTTTAAGTGATACCTGCTGAGTTACAGTGTTTGGCTGTTTGCCTCCCCATGTTCATGACATTGAGCGCTTTTAGAAACTTCAGTACAAACAGGACTAGAAAAAGAAAAACACATGTAAAGATTCAGATAAGAGGTCTCTGGTTCTTTTCTCATAGGAAAACTAATAGAAATAAGACTTAGTAGTTGAACTGTGTCTAAGTAAGGGAGAAATTAGAAGTTTATAAAATAAATTAGAAATTAAAAGAAAGAAATTAGAAATTATTTATTATTATTTATTATTATTTATTATTATTTATTATTATTTATTATTATTTATTATTATTTATTATTATTTATTATTATTTATTATTATTTATTATTATTTATTATTATTTATTATTATTTATTATTATTTATTATTATTTATTATTATTTATTATTATTTATTATTATTTATTATTATTTATTATTATTTATTATTATTTATTATTATTTATTTAAGAAATAAATTAGAAATTAAAAAAGAAAAAAACAACAGGCTGTTTTTCTAAATGAAACATAGGGATTTTCCTTTAGTTTTGGACGTGACAACATTTTCTATTCCAAGATTCCATAAAGAAAGTAGCTTCTGAATAAGTATTAATCCTTAAGTGCACACAGTTCATTCATGTCTTGGTCCTTCTAGATGCTCTGTGTGTGAAGCTCCTGCTATGGTAATAGCTGTTCACAGTCAAACAATTCAAATACCACCATGTCCTGAAGGCTGGAATTCTCTTTGGATTGGTTACTCCTTTGTCATGGTAAGTGCACTGGGACATACTCTGAGCTAAGGAAAGCATTTGTTTCAGAGTTTTGATCTAGGGAAAGTTAATATCTGACTCTGTCACTTCATGTTTTAGGAGGGCATTAGACCTCCACCCTTTGTAGTGGCTTCAAAAAGAACATGATCATTTTCCCAGGCAAAGCCTGGGCATGGTCCAAGACACAGCATGGATCCAGAGCTGTTACCACTTGGCAATGGGAGAGAGGCCACTGTGATGTGGGGTGAGAATGGAGTTAAGCTGTTCAGATAAAATCCATACCAGACCTTATGGCTCCTGGGCCAAGAGCTAGCCCTGGCATGTTTCTTACATAGAGATAGTTTGGGTCCTGATGTCTCTCCTGAAGGAGTTCTGTGCATACAGCTGTCCCTGCAGCTGATATTGCTGGTGTGTCAGTCTGCTGTTGACTGAGGGAACCCAATGCCATCTCTGGAGCCTTCAGCTCCACCTTCTTGTTCCTCCTTGAGCTGAGCAACGAAACAGCAGATGGGCAGGACAGAGGACAAGGAGAGAAGTGTGAAGAAGTATTTGTGTGAGAGAGTTCCTGGAAGTAGTAGCAGGAGAGGTAAGGAGTCCCTGTCTGACCAGTGCTTTTGCATCTTCCTAGCACACCAGCGCTGGTGCGGAGGGCTCCGGCCAGGCCCTGGCGTCCCCCGGTTCCTGCCTGGAGGAGTTCCGCAGCGCTCCCTTCATTGAGTGCCACGGCCGGGGCACCTGCAACTATTATGCAAATGCTTACAGCTTCTGGCTTGCCACTATAGAAAGGAATGAGATGTTCAAGTAAGTTCATGATTTATTTATCACTCTTTGAGATTCAGTTGAGCCTTACCACTGAGTAAAAGAAGTATTTTTTAAACATAATACAGGTTCAAGTATTGGCTGTCCACCAGCACAGTTAATTTATGTAGTTAATTATTTTTGTAACAGAAAGAAAAAGAATTAGTAGCTTCTGGGGGAATTGATGAGTGTATCACCAGTTAGTGTTTGCAATGTGTCATTTGTACTGTGTGTTTTTCTTTTCAGAATAATCTAACAATGTTCACAATTCCACTATATTTTTGATTGTATTCACCAAGTGATAACTGGGGTAGACTGACATACTGATCGAAGTTAGATTAGAATATAACATTTCCTGCAATGGATGTTAACATATAATATGTTAACATACTTGCAATTTGTACAGATGTAAAACTAAGTGAGTTGAACAATTATTTACCTTTTCCTAATGTTGGAGGAAGTATGAGTAAAATACAGCTGGTGGTAATAGGCTTTGTTCTGGTCTCCTGCACATAAGTATTTTTCAACACAGGCTAACTTGCTCTATATGAATGTTATTAATATGTTAGCTTGTAGATCAGTTCCCCTGTCTGCATAGCTTAACAGATCAGCAGACATTCCTCTGGAGTGCAGGTAATCACCCTCCTGCACTACAGTCCTGACTGCTGCTCCTGTTACCCTTCATCTCTTCTTGTCTTCTAGATCTGTGAGTGCTGCCTTGCCTGTCTCAGAATGAAGCAGGTTGTTTAGCCAATTTCCACTGTTTGGTTATCAGATAGTTGTCAATTGAGTAGGTAGAAAAATTGAGCACTGTGACTATCACTAGGGCTATGATAATCTCATCAACCAGAAAAACTACTACCAAAACCATTCCACCACCGGGGTAAGCCCTGGATCCCTAGGAAAGAGGAAGGCTGGTCAGAAGAAAATTTAGAGTGAGCACTACGGTTGTTTCCATTCCTTGAGTCCTACCCAGAGACCTCTCAACTTCACACCCTTTTCTGGCTACAAACTGTGCCTCAGATTAATAAAATAATCACAGATCAGGGGACCTGCCCTGCTATCATAAATCACTAATACTCCTCAATTTCCTGTAAACTCATGATCTTTTTTAATGAAAAGCATTAAATGCAAGCACACTTTTGTCTGAAACTTACTTATTTCTAGTTGCTAGGAGTAATTCCTTATGACAGGTTAGAGACTAAAGGCTTTGGTTTGTGTTTCTATATGACATCATGTAATTTCCTTTGCCAGCTTTTCATTTGACTTTACAGTAAGAAGAGATAGCAGAAACTTGTTAACAGTCAAATTTCAGCTTCTTTGCCCAATTTTATTTTGTTACCAAAATTCAATGTTATGCCCTGTGGAAGAACTGAATTCTTCAGTACCTGTAAGTGTGTGATGTTTAAAACTAATCTTAAGATGGTTTGTGACGAACTTTTGAAGTGATTACACACTGGAGAACTAAGGAACACCTTCTTGATTCAGCAGAGGCTGGAAGTGAGACTTGCATTCCAAGCTGGTGTTGTCAATGATAAACCTGAAAATTGTTAATTGGTCTTTAATTTCTTTCTTTTCAATAGGAAACCGACTCCCTCCACTTTGAAAGCCGGGGATCTACGCTCAAATGTTAGCCGTTGTCAAGTCTGTATGAGAAGAACATAATGACTTTTGAATTTCAACTAATTTCACACAATATGGTGCTATTCGTTTAACAGCAATGAAGCCTAGACATATATCATATGTACCTCATTGTTGTCCAATATGAAAACAGTAAAGTGCCTTTTAGGAACTTGCATAACTAACACACACTGCTTTACTGGCCCTGTCCTTGCTAAAGAAGAAAAGAGACAACGAAGATAAGCTTCAAATGTTGACATGCCAAATGGCACTTTTGATCAAAGTATATGTATTTTTTATATAAATGCAATGCACTGATAGAATAAAAAGTCAGCATTTATCCAGAAAAAAAAATGCAAAGGTGCTAGGAGGTATGCAGTTCTGCCTTATACTGTTTGACCCCCCTTTCTTATTCTTGTATTGTATATTTAGATTCATTTTTCTTCCCCAGATAAGTTTGTTACTGTTATCTAGGTGTCTTAAAATCCCAGATTCTTGGGTATGTACTTATTGTTCTTGTACAAAGGAATACTAATGTAAAAAAGAGGTTTGGGATTACAGACTGTGGTTAAGCAACATGTAACCATCTTTTCACAACATAGAGTGCCATCCTGCAAAACTTTGCTTCTTTTTGTAGCCTTTAGTGCTGTCAGTATTAATGGGTCTACATCTGGAAGAGATTGCCAAATTGGCTTCACAAATAGGCAAGTAAGTGTTTCTGCTATGTTGGTACTATGCAGCTTCTTTATGCAGTAGAACAAACTTTCCTGTGGAATAAAGAATGATCCAGCAATGGTCAAGAAAAAATATATATATAAATATTTTAGTAATTTATATAGATATCAACCATTAGGCAAATCAAGCTCTGAGTTTATAATTTCAAAAAAAAGCTTACAAAATTTTTCTTCTTTTCAGTGTCATGAATTAGGTGTTAAATGCCAAAATATGATGTGAACTGTTCATTTTACATAGCCATTTCAATGCTGAAGTTGCAGAGACTGAACCCAGGTTAATAGTTATTTGTGTTTATAATAGTAAATCCTGCTTTGAGCTTATAGTCTTTATTCTGTATTTAATATTTTTCAGGGTTTTAAACACTACTCACACACTGAATGACTTGATTTTGAAAAGTATATGGCCTTAATTTTGTTAATATTGTGCCAAAAAAATTCTTCAAAGTGGCCTCAGAAATATTTCTAAAGAATTTCTATGCAATGATACCATAGTTTGAGCACATCTGTGTCCAAACATGTTTTATGGACTATTACCATGCAAATACCAAAAGATTTTTGCAAATGCCAAGGCCTTTGTGTAATTTCTTACATGTGTATTTCTTAAAAATTCAAGTTTGTAATAAAACTATTTGTGTAAAAAAAACAAACAGAAGAAGGGAAGAAGTTTTTACTAATTTGTTATTAGCATTCATTTGCAGCAATGAATTAATTTTTAATAAGCCACCAATAAATGCACAAGCTTGATGCAATCCTAGATGATTTTTGTTTTGCACATCTTGCAGATGTACAAAGCATCTTCTAAAGGGGGAAACAGGGCACTGTATTGACACCTGTGTTGTTATCTTGTAAGAACTGAAACTGATAGATGAAACATGAGAAACTTATCACTGAAATGTATTTGATATGAACACATTACAAAAATCTGCTAACTTCATCTCAGCTCATGGGAATCAATCAAATTATGCACATTTTTCACTTTCCCTTTGAATTTTTCATGCACAAACTGAACTGAATTATACGGGATAAAAATTAAAATATATAACTTTGCGTGTAAGTGGGGAAGGTGAAGCTTGGCTCTGGTTGAAGAGGAAATGAGCCATGCTATTGTTTCCCTTGGCAAAAGCACATAATTTGCTCAAGTTTCATGTTTTCCAAAATTTGTGAAGATACTGCAGCTGCTGCTGCTCTTTTGAACTCAGCTTTCACTTCTGGACATTATCTGACCAAACAGCTGAAGGCTCCTCCATAGAAATTGGCCATTTTCTTTTAGCAATGATTCTTAACTCTTATGGAATTTCTGATGCTTGATAATTTTATTTATAAAAGATCAGTCCTCACAAAAGTTCCTTGATAATCTATAAAATAAAACAGTCTGATTGTGCCTGAGCAGCCTCATGCAGGGTTTTCCCAAGGGACACTTGATATCCAGAAAAAGAGAAGACTATAAGGTGATTCCTTGTGGCATCTAGGAAAAATTATGCAAAAAATTCAGTCTTCACTGACTCAGAGCATCCAAACTGCTGCTCACACTCTACAGTTTATCTCCTGGTCAGCTAGGGATTTAATTTACTATGGTCAAATTGTCTTAGAACTGCCAGACAGTTGGGTTTATAAAGTCCTTCATGTATGTTTAAATCAGCTGGATGTGTGTGAGCCCTTGTCTTCTCAATTGGGAGCATTTGGAAACAAGGTCCTTTGAAAAATGTTGAAAACCACTTTAACTGTAGTTTGATGTCTTCCTTATCTAATAGTAATTATTTATTCCATAGCCTCCAGCTCATATAATGACCTAAACCATTCTCATGCTAAAGATGCTATTTCTTCTTAAATCAGTCACAAAAGTTTTTGGTGCTTATTGAATATCAGTCAGATCTCCTGAAAATGCATGAATGCTAAATTTTGATGCCCTGGGTGAGGAAGAGCCCATGTGAAACACTGCCTTGCTTTCAAAAAGCTCCTAAGTATCCCATATTCAGGCATTTATGGCCGGTGTTATGGCTACAATGCAGTTCATCGTGTGAACAGGCAACTGCTAACTCATCAGTTATTCAAATCGTCTTGCAGAAGCTTCAATTTCAGGAGAAAATTTTTGAGTGCAGTACTTGAAGAGTCGCTGTCATGTTCCAAATAAATACATTTCTAAAACAGCAGGTGGTGCCCTTGCTCTCTTTATGGTAACACTGCGACGGACAACTTTACACTAACAAATACCTTGGTCTCTAATCTGCTAACACGACCCTGTTGAATAGATTACTATTTGCCTATGTCCCCGTCTCTATTTTGACATGTTCTAGTCACCAGTAATTTTCCTTTTGAAATAGGAATGGATCCGTTTTCAATTAAAAAAAAATTCTATACATACTGCAAAATAAAAATATAATATAATTAAATGATCCAATATATATTTTGAAGAAAATTATGTCTTAGCCTGTGTGTCTTTTCTGATAAATGTACATTCAGTTTATATCTCTTATCCATTTCATAGTGGTAAGCTCCTTGATGAATTATACTTTTTTCTATGCAACAGGACTCCTGAGAACAATATGCTCATACTAGGCTCCCAGAGAAGTGATTGTATTTTCATGACTGAAATTGTAAAGCTGCATGAATTTTTGAGAATTCCTTTCCTATCTTCCATGGTAGTACAGATCTGTAATAATCTGCACTAACAGCATAAGGTGAAACATAAACACGGAGCCAGGCTTGTGGAGCACCAACTAAATAGAAAATATAGCACCTGGCACAAAGAAACTAGCCGAAATGGCAGCTATCTCGGTACCTGCCTGTATCTCCATCCCTTACTCTGTAAAGCTGGTTGGCCATGCCTGCACTGGGACTTCTGGAGGGAGACCGACAGCATTTTTTCAGAGGTTGCAGTGGAGCTCATCTCTGCTGGTCACATCGTGGCAGCGATGTGCTGCCCACTGCATTTCCACCTCTTCATATAGAAATTATCTTTCTTATAATCTTCACATTCTAAATCCTTTTATGGTGAGAACATGAGAGACCAGGGGGGATCTTGAAATGCATATTTTGAGCTCAGACAAATGCTGAGACTTGTGATGGATGGTCTGGGATATAATTTATCATTATTAAGAAAAGAATGGAAGTGGATGTGTTCAGCCTGTCAGTTTCAGAGGTAAGATGGTAGAGAGAAGGAAATAATTCTACCCATCCATTAGTAAAAGTATAGTATGAAATTATTAATAATTATGAATTTGTGTTATTGTTGATATCTCTACAGCATAATTATAAACAAAAAATGATACACAAACTTATTTTTAGCACTAACACCTAAACAAGAAGTGCATGTTCTTTGTGAAAGATGTACTAACAAAAGAACCTCAAAAAAATTTCCTGGAAGTATAATCTTTAAACCCTTCTGTTTCTTTGGAGTCTCAGAGGAAAGTCCTTCAAAAAAATGCAAAGGAGAGTGTGTGGGTTTTGGCTATTTCTCTCTGGCAAACAGTAAGCTTGTTGTGTTGCTTGAGGTGTTAATACCTGTGGGAGGATAAATCACTACTATTTCTCATGAACACAGGAATGCTTCAGTTGTAAGATATTTTACCCAGTCGAGCTTACTGACACCACCCTCTCTCTTCAGCTCCCACTGTAAGAGGATGGTACTCAGAGCTGAATATTCTTACTTACTTTTCAGTGTTGATTTTTAAAGGTACATTTCTTCCCAACTTTTTATTGTTTTCAAACCAGAGAGCAGAGTATAAACATTGAAAATATTTTTAAATGTCTGAATCTTTTACATATGTTAAAGAACTGCCTTTTTTTCCCCCTCTGGCTATATGCAGTCAGCTATATTTGTTATAATTGGTGTGCAGAGGACAGAAGACTTGACAGAGTGAAAGTTATAGATGGAACATGATCATTTGATGCTCTGTCAACTCCTGTCTCACCTAAGAAAACATGTTAGATTTCATGCAGAATTGTGGCAGGATTCATTTGTCATCTCAATCCCATGAAGTACGATTTACACTGTAGTAAATAAACATATAAAATGGCTTGGGTAGGGGAGAAAGTCCTTGTAAAACAGTCCAAAGAGCATTGATCAAACCTTTTTGTTATGCTTTGTGCACAGCTTTTAGACCAGTGTAACCCATGGTGTGTTTTTGCTAGAACTCCCTCTCAGTCTCACACCAAGTGCTCATTTCTCACCATTGGCTCCTGGAAGCGGTTCAAAGGGAAGAGTGCGAGGACATGCCCAGTGTCACCTTCTGCCAAAGCTTTTGTTATCTTTGTGGGCATAGTAGCTGGCAGTGGAGGATGTTCTCGTCTTCCTATTTCCTCTAAATAATTATAGCAGCATTTTTTCCAGCCTAATTTTGGACATGAACCTATTTGAGAGATGTGATCAAAGTGTCAGCAAAATCATAGGGACTTGAAATGCAGTCACATAAATCCCATGTCAGGAATTGCTTCTGTGTACCACTTTCAATAATGTATCTGGGAATCCCCACAGAAACACTGATTCCCAGGGCAGTCTCAGTACACAGCTTTTTATAGTTATATGGAGATCCACCTCCAACTTCCCTGGCCTGGATGTGTTGCAGTGTCTTTGGGAACTCAGGCTGGTAAGAAGGTGAGTACCAGACAGAAGTGAATGAAGAGTCCTGGTAGCTCAATGTCTGCAAACAGAATTGCCATTTGCTCTCATTTCCATGTTGACAGGCTACAACTTTTTCACAGATTTTTTTTTGCTACCTTTGATCAGCTGGGAACTGTCAACTGTCTTTGTTCCAAGCTAATACTATCCAGGCCTTCTGGCATTGTCCCTGAACTGAGGAAGGGATCTAGCCCAGGGCAATGAAAGATACACCCTGTCTAATTCTCAACCTTTCTTTTCCCAATTAAAAAAAACCAAACACATTGAAAAGAAAAGAAGTTCTGATGTCCAAAAAAAACCCCACAAAGAAACCTCCACTGCATTTCTCCTTCTCCTCTCTTCAAGGGCAAATCTTACTTCAGAGAAAGATGATGACCTATTTAAAAAAGAAGGAAAAAATTCGAAATGGAAATTTGAGAAATTATTCCCTGGATTATATATTCACTTTATAACAACAGCTACTCACAGTAAGGAAGACAATTTCTGAAATACTGTAATCACCTATAGTTACGTGAGAATTTGAGGAATTCCCTGTAGAGATTGGGATTTCTTAGCAGGAAAGCTACAGAAGTTGTGAAGGCTGAATTGATACAAGAGTCTTCTGAACACAACTGTATAAATTTGAAATAAAAAATTGTACTCAGATTGCAAAAATTACTGGGATTGTTAGTGGTGCAAACCAGAAGCACATTTTCTAGAGGAAGTCGCTGTGACCTGGGAATCACAGGTACAAACTGGGACCATAGTTGGGAATCTGCTCAGATGAGGTGCTTTGGAGCTCCTGCGAAGTGACACTTAGCAGCCACTCCTTTTTTGGAGAACTGACCTAAAAAACTGAGTAGGTCCTACTTGTCAAAGGACAAGGTTGTCTTGAGAGGATGTGAGGAGGATCTGAAAACAATAGCCAAGTGTGTGAACCACCTCTCTAAAAATTATGGCTCTTCCATGCAGCCTTGGTACCAAAGCATTTTTTGGGTATTTTCTGTACTCTCCTATTGCAATCAGAGAAATCTTGCCAACATAGGTATATTAATAACTATTTTCAAGAAGTAGTTTTCTTCCCAGAAACACACAGTAGTAGAGAGGAAATTTTTAAAGTTTTTCTCCTCTATCAAGCAAATTGCAGAGTATCACAGAGAGAGGAAAAAAAAAATTGTTTGTTTGCTCTTGCAAGGCACTGAACATGACCCCTCAGGAATGTGTAGGAGAGGAAATGAAAAGCAGACGTGGGAAGCTGAAAAAGCAGCGCTTCTCCTCTATCATTAAGTATATAATAAGGTAGATTACATCAGTTGTTGTCCTAGTCTCCCTGGTGAACAGGTGTCATAGATACAGCACTGTCTAATCAAATATTAACTCATCATGTGGCAGCAGTGGAGAGGGAATGTGTAAGATCATCTACCTCCTTTCACATGTGGCCAAGTCTTCAGCATCAAGGTTCAGCAAAGGACATTCTTATCATTCCTATGGGTTCTTATGAATCTAATTTTATATAGTTGCATAGACTCGTGACAACTGATTTTTTTCTGCTTCCTGAGCAAAAATATGTTAGATACAAACATGTGAACTTGACAAACTCCAAATTGATGTTTATGTTACAATGAACCCACGGGAGCTTAGTACTTTTTGTCGTCAATCTTTTCTTAGAATAAACTGATATACAAGATTTTTGTTTTATGTAGTTCTAAGTTGTTTACAATTGCAAATAAATGCCATTGCTCCTGTGAAAATGAGATGATGCTGTTAGTTAGACAGGAAGTCTGTTCTAAACTCCTGGACCAGGTCTGTCCCTGCTAGGTCATGGTCTCCCTAAGTGTCTAGCACTCCTGAATAGTGATGAAAACTTGTTTAGTTTTTGACTATTCCTTTGCACTTGCTAGACTTTTTAATGTATACAACTTTATATAGCCTCCAAAGTGTTGCAGTGGTTTTAAAATGACAGCTGAATCAGATATGTGAATATTGCACATAAGCTGTCAAATAACTTGAGGAAAGGTTTCTGATGAGAGTTGGTTTCTGTTTTCCCAGTCTTTTTCCTGAAGGAGGAAAAAATCAGTAACTAAGTAGAGCCTCCAAAGCAAAGTAATGATAAGTGAAATGAGACAAGGTATTTTTTCAGGAAATATAGCTTATCACTTACTTTCTTTTTCTTTGGGCTGCCGGAAGAGTCAGTGTAAAAGGAGAAACAATCACTAGGAGAGGTTATTGTGCATAACCAGGTATCCTGACATAGGGGCTTTCAGTGTCCTCTTTGATCCTTCCTAGCTGTCCTTTTTCCAAGATGAGAAGCCTAAAACTCCACAGAGTTTCAAGGACAGAATTAGAAACTCTTGCCATTTAATAGAGAAAGGACGTAGTAAACTGCATGTAAATTGACCTTAAAAAAATCAGCCAGGGGTGTCCTTTGTAACCATCACAAAAGGGAGATTTGGAGCTATTTTTTCAATCAGAATGTAGGTACAAAAAATGTTAAGCATTTAGACCTGAGAAATTTGCATATCTATTTGGTGCGATTGACTAGGCTGGCAGGACTGGAGTACTCAATGGTTCTAAGTACTAAGGTGGTGGGGGGATGGGGTGTGGAGTGAGCAGCTTAATGGTGCTTAATTTTCATCTGGGCCTAAACTATCCCAAGCAGTGTTATCACTTAGCAAAAAGAAATGCACAGCTCTTGTCCTTATCTGTATTTTCTTATTATCAGATACCACCCTCCTATATTCTGGTGAGATTCTTATTATGGATTATATCTCTAAATATATATATTAAAATAATAAATAGAATGGATAACATATTAAATCATCAATTATTTTATATGTATTTTACCTCTAAGGACTATTAACCCATCTTTACTACTTGTCACAAGCATTATTGAAATTCATCTGACACAAGGGTGAACTTAATCTGTAACAAGTAAGAAGTTTTTCTCAGTTGTTTTTAATTATTCATTGATGGTGGAAGATGTGCCAAGAGCTGGACAGCTCTAGGTGCAAATGTTAGCTCTGGCTCAACTCCACCTTGAAGGGAGGTACAGGTGCAGACTGTTCCTTCTCCAACCTGTTTGCTTTTGGGAAGAAGCCCAGCAGAAAAAAAATAAGGGGGGGCGGGGGGGCAGACAATCTGGTTCATAGTGAGGGCAGTCAGTGTGTTAGGACTGATGATATTTTGTGAGATAAATTTTCTCTGTGACTCGAATATGACCAAGGTCCTTGACTTGACACAACACCTGCATTACCCTGCGAATATAGCTGGTGTTACCCTACTCTGCTTCTGCTTGTCACTTTGAGGCCATGGGAGGAGTGATGGTGAGACTTGAGCACCTTGTGAGGTATTTTAAAAGAGGGATTCAAAACAAGCACTGCTTAGCCACCTGTTGATGATAAAGCCTTGTCAATTTATTTGAGATTAATTGAGAATGTCTCCATGGGTTCTGTATTGTATCACCTTCAATATCTTTCAGATACCTTAATGTGACAGAGGCAGTGAAAGGAGGAAATCTTCTTGAACTCTCACTTCTGGAAAGGAGACCAGTAAAGGCTCATCATCAGTTTCTATTAACACTAAATATTTTAGCAAGCACTTGCCATTTTAAGCATTGTGGGGAAAACAAAGCAGTCATCTGCTTCCTCTAGCAATTTTCATAGCTCATGAGACTAATAGTTCCTGTCAGGTAGTTGGAGAGCTTTTACATTAAGCACAGCTCACAGCCTTTTTGCATTTGGTGTTGAAAGCTCAAGCTCCAGCCCTATGCTCCCCAGAACATGCTACATATTTTAATAACTTCCTAGAATCACTCACCTTTTGAAAGAGGCACAGCACTGTGCTGTAAAGCACAGAGAAAACAGCAGTGAGTGTGCAGGATTCATAATCTCTGTATGATTTGGGCAGAAGTGTAATACTCTCATTGAAAGGTGAGATCAGGCTCTGGTATGACCTTGGTGAACTTGTGATCCTTACTTTTGTGTCATCCTCAGCATGTGCTGTGACTTGATCTAGATTTTAATTTTTTTAAATAGCCATATTATTGGTGGATTGTAGAGGGTTTGTTACAGAAGAAAAGAAACACAGAATAGTCTCTTGTTTTTGTAAGAACTAAAGGCTAATTACCAACAGAGAGATTCTACTCCAATAAACTTGTACTGATGGGACAGGCTTAAGCACTTAATCCTTTTTCTGCCCCTGTTATAACAATTCCTAGAATATGGCAATGCTAACAGGATGTTTTTCATAGAGATTAAAAAAGATTATTCATTATAGTGACTCATCTCTAGCCAGTCCATTGTGGAAAGCTGTGGTTGATAGTACAAACAGTGTGTTTTCCTCATGAGATGAAAGCAAACTGAAGAGACCTGGTCCTTTTTAGCCATCATCTATTCTGACCTTTGTTTGCTGTCTGTTATCAGTATAACAGTTAAAAATCCCAGCAAAGTCTGGTTCTCTGGAGTGTGTACCAGCTCTACAGGCTGTTCAGAGACAAACACCACCACAACATGTAGTGTCCACTCTGTTTTGTTTCAGTGTGATGTAACTTTTGTGTGTCAGTATTAGGGACACATACTCATCTGGTCCTGCTTAGAAATTCTGGGAACAATAGGTCTAAGAAAATTTTCTGCAACAAAAGAAATTCTTTTTTGACAAGGTAAAATGTACCGCTGGGTGGAAGCATGAGAGCAAGTAAAATGCTTCACAAAAAAGGTGCAAAAATATCTTGCTCTTTTACAGAAAGCCAGGAATTGTGCTGCTGAGTAAGGTGCTCAGCTCTCATCCTCCTCTGCTATATATAGACAAAGTCTGTCCCTTTTGTAAGGGCAAACTATAAACTCCTGGTTGAATTAATTTTGTGTCCTTTTAGTCTGCTTGAAAAAGATTTAAATAGTGAGAACAAACAAAAAAAAAGCTTTTACTTTAAAAAATACAGCCTAGCTTGGAATATGTCTTTTAACGTTAACTTTCCTGGTGCAATTGAAGAGCTTCTTTATCTCCAGGGGGTTATCTGCAAAAAGCCTCTTACTGGGTTTTTTTTTTTTATATGTGAGAAAGTGATTTGCTTTTTAAGAACTACTTTTAATCTTTCAGTTTTTTAGATCTTCTTCTGGCTTGTTACTTACTACTTTATGATCAAGAATTGCCAGAAGTCTTTCGAAGAATAACAAATGCATACATTCAAGGTAGCTTTTTCGGTTATGTTCTCTAAATAATTACTTTTACCCAGTAACAAAAGAATTTTTTTTACATTGTAAACAAACTGGACTTCAATTAAACATCATGAAGCAAAAATTGCCTGGAAGAATGATTTTCCTGTGAAATAGGAAATATACATTCTCTTGATATCATTGACATGACACATACTGCCATCTGGGGTGTTCTGAGAAAGCACCTGGCTTGCTTCCTTACCTGCTGCTCTTGTCCTTTCTCAGTGACCACATCAAACTGCACTCCAAATGCAAAAATGTCATCAAATCTCAGCCTTTCAACCTTGCCTAATGCCATTTGCTCCAGGCGTTTGCAATCTGATTGATTATCCCCATTTCTTGCAGGCAGAGGAATTGAAGCAAAGGTGTCCCAGAACCATGGGCTTGGGAGTAGAGCTGGAGCCCAAATTCTTCACACAGTGCCTATTCTGAGGCCATGTCCACAGGCACTGCTGTCTTTGTGTCCACATTCCTGCCAATTACTGCCAGTACTTTACAGCTGTATAAAACCATTACTTCTGAACTCTTCACAGAATCACAGAATGGTTGAAAGGGGGTTGAAAGGGACCTCTGGAGATCACCCAGCCCAACGCTCCTGCTAAAGCAGGCTCACTGCCAGCGGGTTGTCCAGGATTATGTCCAGGTGGGTTTTGAATGTCTCCAGAGAAGAAGAGTCCACAACCTCTCTGAACAGCCTCTTAAAGCATCCTAAGAGACCATACGATAATACCACATTTATAGAATATTTTGTGCTACAGTACCTATCCCATATCAATCATAGCTATTATTAAATGCACTTTTTCTGCTCCACTTTCTCATCTCTGCACTTTTCTTTCTTGTGCCTAGGTAATTGGATGCTGGTAAAGTGCCTAATCTAACACGTTATTAGATATGTGTCTATGTGTAGGTCACTATGAGTACATTAGGAATGCAGTGACATTTGTCATTCAAACTATCACATCAACCAAGCCACTGTGAGTGTTAATGATTTTACAACTTACTGCACTCTGTTATGTCTCAGGTTGGCATACTGCCAAAGACTGGTTTTTTCTTAATAAATAAAAATTTCCTTTTCTTGCCACATTGATATCCTCTTGGATGATATTGTAATCCTTAGATACTTTCAGAGGAATGTGAAGGCACATTGATTAAGAAACAAAAAAGAGGTTAATTTGCAATCCACTCCCCGTCCTATGTTTTTTTTCTTTGTGGCAGATGGCTGAGGTTCCTATTACACTGCTCAGTCTCTCAGGTACTGGAAGCAAGGTATTTCATTGCCATCAGGAACTCAAGGGGGTTGGTATTATAGTGAAGTGGCAAGAAGTTGTTTCAATTGGTGCAGTTGCCAGAAAGCTCACAATTTAGGTCAAATCTTTTTAATGAATCTGGTTTCTTCTCACCATAGGCTGAAGCAAGAATTGTATTAAAAATCAGTATCACTTAGTAATATATGATGAAGAGAACAAGCAGAATTTTTCTAGAATTTAGAAAAAACTTATCCATTGACTACTGCTGATGGCTCAATCTCCTCTTGAGTCTGTGAACGTTAGGATACATGGCCAGCTGGGGTTTATGAGATACTTCCAAGCATCATTATTCCAGCTAGAAATGCTATCCACTGTGGAGCCAAATCCCCACAGTGGAGGGAGGCTGCTGAGTGTTTGCACTCTGCCAGAGCACAGGCATTACCCTGATCGGGTGTAGCCCAGCTGGAGCCACAGCTATGACAGGACACTCAGCAGAGACGTGGCAGCCTGGAAACTTTGTCCCTGGTCATTATGTTCATTGCTACTATAAAAAGACTTCAGTCAATTATAAATTTTGTCAGAACATTCTAATATGGATGGAAGGAGAAGGTCACTTTGAATAGCTTGTGTTTATTTGTCTGTCAATGCTCATAAGAAATTATACACATACACCAGATGCTAGACTGGCTGTGCCCTTTGTTCATAACTCTGGCAATTGAAACAAAACCAAGAATGTCCAAGTGGTATAGTTTTAATAATCCCAAAGATTAGCAACTAATCCCAAACCATAATGAATTTTCCATCAGCTTGACTTGTAGGTCACTGTCACTATAAATCTAGTCCAATAAAGTTCATTACCCATGGAGTGCAGAAGAAGAGAACAGAAGCCAGAGTCAGTGATGGAAAAAGTAAAACTAACAACGCATTGTCTGGAAGGTACTGTACTAACAATCAGTAGATAACAAAGCACTCAACTAAACTAATGCTCATAAACTCCACAAAGAAAATACCTTTAAGGAGGTAAATATCCATCATCTTTTCCATTTATATCACTTTCTGTTCCATTCCATCTTAATAATACCAAGTCTTTGTACCATTAGCACAGTCCTCGGTTTTTGGTTTTTGAATGATTGCTAGGCATATTGGGTGAAGAGACTGGGACTTGTGCTCAAGTGACTTAATTCTGGACAAAACAAGTCAGTAATGCTCTACAGAGAAGAAGATGTGTGAGGAGTGACACATCCTTGGCAAAATGGGAAAAAACTACTCTGGTCATAGCGTGCCTTTGCTGAGTATGTCATAGGAATACTACCAGTGTACCATGAAGTTCCAAAAACTCAGTCCTAAATTGCTCTTTATGATCCACAGATATGTGAGGCCATGGTCTATGGAAATATAAGTTCTGGTGTAGATTAAATATCTTAAGACCAAAGTTGTGAACGTGGAGCCTTCTGTTCAGAAGCCAGGTTATGTGGCAGGCAAGGGAACTACATGAGATTACCTTAAACTCAGTTGTGACTAAACACTGATGTGACACCATGACCTGAGGGAATTTCTGAAATGGTATTAAAAACATATCCATGTGAACAAATGAACATTTGACACTGTCGCTTGCAATCTGGATGGGTGGACAATTAGAGCAGTAAAAAACCATTTGGAGGGTCAGGTTCAGAGCCTCAGGGTCAGGTGATCATTTTCCTGCCTGGAACAGGTTACAGGGTAGCTACCACTGAGTCTGTCCCAGGACCTGTCCTGCTTCAGTTACCTGGAACAGGTTGTAGAACACACTCTTACCAGGTTTGCAGATAATACAAATTGCTGGTCAATACTCTTCATGGAAGGGCTGTCTTTCAGAGGCTCATAGACAGGCTGGAGGGACGGGACAAAAGGAACCTTATGAATTTCAAGAAACCAAATGCAAAGAGCTGTGAAGGAAGAATCTCTTACATTCGTGAGAGATTGTAAGAGGCCAGGCTGGAGACAGCTCTGGGGAAGGGGCTTTGAGGCAGGAGCTGGGCAGGGGCTGGTAGCAAAGGCAGCAGCAGCATCTGGGGCTGCAGCAGCAGGAGCACAATGAGGAGCTCAGGGCAGGTCCCCGTGCCCGGCAGTCGCTGCCAGGGCACATCTGGGCAGCACCAGTTTGGTGCCCCCAGTGCAGAGGCGCCAATACCCGCAGTGAGTTCACCCCTGCAGTGCCCAGGGCTGGAGCCTGGCCCCGTGGGCAGAGGCTGGGGCTGGTCCAGCCTGGGCAGAGACAGCTTTGGGGGCACCTCACAGACACCCCGGGGCCTGAGGGGAGGGGAGGGAGAGGAGGGAGCCGAGCCCTCGGCAGCAGGAGCTGAACTGAGAGGGCCTCAGGCTGGCACAGAAACCTTCTCCAAGAGGACAGGCAGGTCCTGCACAGGGAGGCTGGGCTGGCTCCATCCTTGGGGGATTATGAAACCCGGCTGGGCAAAGCCCTGAGCAACCTGGTCTGACCTCGCTGCTGGCCCTGCTTGGAGCTGTGGTGCATGAGGCACCTCCTGTGGTCCCTTCCAACACAAACTACTTTATGGTTCCATTATTCTAATCCACAATATCAGATGTAGGAGCATGAAGAGTATTATTTCTGTTGTGATGCTATTCCCATCCAAATGTGCACTGGTGGTAAATCCTGGCTGGGGACAGTCACCTAGACCCCATGTGTCTTGACCATTGACATAAAACAACCTATACTTTATTGACTCACAAACATTTAAATAAAGCAGGCACTTTTTCTCATTTTTACTGAGAATGGCAAATTTGTCAACATAATATTTCAATCCTTTTTCTGCAATATAGGACCAGATTAAGAGTTCTACCTTTATTTCTCTGTTATTGTTTATGGTTCATCACCAATATCCTGTGATGGACCTGAGACTTGGAGGTGTCTTTTTTCCATTTTTTTTTTTTAAGAGCTCTGTTATAATTTTTGAATTCCAATGGTCATTCACTGGGATTGGTGACATTTCCTGGTCATTCGCTGATGGTGACTGATTCCTTCAGTTTTTGCATCTCTCCTTTCTTTTTAAAGTTAAAACCTATGATAACTGACTTTTAAATTTTTTTTCTTCTCAGATTCTAAATTTTTTTTGAGGATTTAATTATCTCTCTACATCTTTTTCTTTTTAATCCATGCATTTTTTATGGTTTCTCAATCACAGTGCTTTATTTAGCATCCAAGAACCAATTCTTAAACATTTCCTCATGTGCTTTTTTAAAGCATTTCTTGCTGATACATTCCAGTCTATAATGTTGCCAATTAGTTTAAACATTAAAAAATTGCTATTTAAAGCTTGATAAAATATAATGCTGATTAGTAGCAGTACTGTGGTCAAATATGTTTAACCCAATCATGATCACTGATAAACAGGCAAGCATAAATATTCTAAATCTGCAGTGAATATTTGCTTGTGCAACAAAATGAGCTTTAACATGACAACTCTCTTATTGTCACGTTTTATGAATATTTTAGTGTCTCTGTAGTTATCTTAGCTAACTCTTCTCCCAAATGTAACCACTACCACATTTTCAGATTCCCATGAAAAGCATCTAACGTTATTTATTTGTTGCCACCACCTAAAAAAGTGAGGCTCCTTCTGTAAAACCTCCTAAATTATTTCCTAAAGTACAGATAAAACATAGATGAAGTGAACTCCAGAGATCCCTTCCAACCTCTGAATGCTATTTGTACATGTGATTTCTCCTTCTGTACCTTCAGTATGTTCTTCTGTGCTCACTTCTTCCAATTTTTTTAACATCTACCCTATCATTTTTTATATGCTTCTCACTGAATACATTATGAATGGGATACAAAAGTCTGTGTACTTCAAAGACCCTTGAATCTGGACAGCATCATAGAAATGAGGTTCAGGCTCAAAAGCAGTATCTGATGTCTTAGCCAGTGGGATGCATAGACTCACTGCTTTAGATCACAGTGCTGGTGCCACAGCCTTTCTGGACCTGGAATTACCAACATACCTTCCTTGTTAGCTGGCAATGCTCTAGTAGGGGCTTCTAGTAGGGCCAGGGCCATGGCAAGAGTAATTCAAACACTCCCAGGAATGGAGAATATAGCACTCTGAAAAATAAAATGATTTTGTGAAGACCTTCAAGGTCATCTTACCCTTGGTTTGAACAGTGATGTTGCACAACTTGTCATTCCTTCCTCAACCTGGTTTTTTTTTCTTACAGAACTGGGGTCCAGATTGCAAAACCCAGGACTTCCTCCTTCATCAACTTTCTAGGAAAAACACTGAGAGACAGTAACCATTTTTCTGGTTTGGAGACATGCTGTGCTCTGATGGCCCAGGATGTCTCTGCCACACACCTGAGCCATCCCTTTCCCATCAGAGTGTCAAAAACCCTTACTCATGTCCATCTTCACTCTGAAAAAGAGAGAACCTATAAAGAAGAGACACCTGACTTGAATTACTTTGAACACTTGTGAATCCAGCCAGTTGAAAAGGATAATGAATGAAATTTATGAGAAACTTATGTATTTAATGATATTTATGAAATTTATGTATTTAATTAAATAAAACCTGCTTGGAAGAAAATGGTCCAAGGTAATAAAATGCTGATTAGAAGAGACAGGATGGTTAGGCTCAATACAAATCCACACTAAAATTATACTCATAAATTCAGGACTGTCTCCTCTGGCTTCTTTGAGTGACAATGGAATGGTTGCAGCATGAAAACCAGATCTCCACGTCACAGTGAAAGGGATGTAGCTATGTGTAGAAAGAACTTATTTAAAACCAAAGATTAGTTGATACTACCACACTTATGTTTGAACATGACTATATCCATGTAGTGAGCCCAAAATTACTTCCTATTCACAGTGTGGGTTGAAGGCAAGCTGGGGAAGTGGGGGCTGCTTAGGCTTGAGTTATCTCTGAGTTTACTCTTCACACCAAACCCATTCCACTTGAATGGCAGTCTTTAGTCCCAGCCCAGGAAACAGGCTGGAAGTGTGCAAGAACCACATGAATAAGGTTGCTCTTTAGATTAGTTAATAGGCTGGTTATAAATATCTCATTGACATCATGTAGTCATTTTCACTTCTGTTACCCTTAGCCGGGAAAAGAAAGCATTGGGAGTGATTTTTTCAAGGTACTTTCCTGCAGGCCAGCTGAAGCCAGTTAAGTTACAGGCAGGCTGGGGTAATGTGCTGCTGTCGGCTGGAGCCCAGGCGTGCAGTCAAAAAGCCTTTGTCAAGCCCTTGGCTCTAATGGGGGAGTGAGGAGCAAGCAGGTTATTTCTGAACTTGAGCAGCTAGGCTGAGTTAGTTAGATCCCTTCTACGTGCAGCCTGGACACTCCTGAAATGTCTCAGGACATAACCATTTATGATTTCTTTAATGCCAAATCCTTGGGCTCAGAACCAGTTTAGGTTAAATGAATACCTGCTATTCTTCACTATTGCAGCTTAAACGAAAGTCAGTGTGCTTAGCTATTCCGTAGTCTATTGCTTCATGCTTTTTATGTGTAGAACACACACACTGTCTTACTGGTTCACAACACCGTGCAGACAGTCTCAGTTTCTCAGTGTGAGAGAGTGCACAGGGCCACCCACATTTCCAGAAGTGCCACTGTGTGACTTCTGTTGAAGTGAAACAAAAAACCCCTTCACAAAGCAAAAAAACCCCACTGAAATAAGGGAGGGCTGGATGAGGCTCCCATCATCTGGCTGATTCTTAGGCTTTGGGTGTAGCACCCTGCTCCACAAACTTGTCTTTCTCACTCGGTCCTTTGTCCTGGTTTCACTCCTCTGCCTCACTTCTTGCTTCTACAATTCACAATCATGTCCCACACGTCCCCTGTAAGTTTGTTATATGCAGTTATATGACTGATTAAATCAATAAGCCACAGCCTTTTTTTGAATAGAGATTAGAGATTTTCTTCTCATGAGTCTGAGACTTTGCTAAGGAAATAGCTTTGCTTAATAGAAGAGTTTTGCAGACAGTTTTAAATCACAGAAAAACTCTCCGGATAGTTGTAAGAACTTAACAAGCCCCCTTTGCCTTTCTGTTTGCATCAGCATATTCACATACGTAGGATTGTCAGTGAGAGTTTGTTTGGTTTGGGTTTTTCTAATCTTTTTGCCAGAATTCTCTTCTTCATGACCTGTTTGGTACTGAGCCAAACTTCAGTAGTATAACATCAGTGATTTTACCCACAGTAAATACAATCTATTTGTCTTCTCTGAGAGCCTTTAGTCTTACTCTACCCTTCAGAGCTGAGTTGCGATCACACCATCCTCTCAAGGAGGACAAGTCAGGTTGCAGCTCTCACTAGATTAACAAAACATAAAACACGAATGCAACAGATCACAATCACAATGAATAAATGCCCTTGAGAAGCAAGAGGTCCAATTTAGTGGAACAACAACAAATTAGCTTGTAATGAATAACATTTACAATAACTTCACAAGTGAAGCTGCCATTCTGTTCTGCTAACTGTGTAAGACACAAAGTCACAAGGTGAAGGTGCCAAATGCTAGGAAAGGAAATAAAATTCATACCTTCACATCAGGGACGATTAGAAATAACAACTATTGCATCTCAATTTGTGTTTGTTTTAACCTGCTATTGCTCAGCTAAAAGTCCTTTCCACTGATGACAGTTGTGTAAGACAAATCTTGCAGCTGCTGAACTACTTTCAAAATGGACATAGACCTCTGCAGACTAGCAAGAGGGGGAAGCTATTCAAGGATTATTTTATGGGTCTTTTCCAACCTAAATGATTCTGCACTTCTATAAGAGGTTGAAAACTAATCTTGCAAACACATCAGTGATCTCTTTGATTTCAAATGAGAGCTGTGATGTGGGTAATTTTTTTCATGTGCATATGCATTTGCGTCTGAAGTATGGAACTTTTTGCATGATTTAAAGAAGAAAAAGGGAAAAACTGTTGGAAGAAGAGAAGAAGTAATGCCTTTCTAGGCTTTACTGACAATCTGTCTTTCTACTTCAACTATGTATATGAATTAGTGGTTTTTAAAGTATATACATAGTGGAAAGGAGCTCAGAGTTGCAAAACCATGCAATGGACAAAAGTAAGATAAAATAATTTTTTATCAGGTGAGACAGAATAGTGAGGGAAGTGCAGTCTAGTACTGAGAAGGAGCCAGAAGGTAAGACAGCAGCAGAACTTTGCTGATTGTAGGAGGCAGGTGAAGTGACAGGTTTTGAAACTAAGATGTAACAGCTGTTAAGGAAAAATCCTAATCAAAGACACATGCAAGACAGTGGTCAACAACATACTCATCCCCCAGTTCCTTCCATTGTGATTTACCTCAGACAGCTTAGTTCACAAAAATTTAATATTTGCCCTGATTTTGGGTGGCATGATTATGTAATGAAAGCCACACCTTTGAATCAACAGCAAAATATCTGTCTAGAGGCCAGACCTCACCACAATTTCTACATCTGTGGGCCTTGGCCCCAGCCTAGTCAATGAGACTGAGATCATGCCCCGATACCATTATGCACCTATGCAGAGTTTTTTTATTCTTGAAGGACCTATTTGAACCACACCACAGAAATTGGGCGGACAGAAGTTTTCTGAGGTATAACAAAAAGGGAGGGTAAGAAAAACTCATTTAAGCAGAGCATGTCATGGTCAAGGTAGGAAATATGTAGAGACATCAGGGAAAGCAATTAGATCCACAAGCATATAGTCAAGATGATCTTAGCACTTATGATCAAATTGAGGGATGGAAAAAATCTCACCCAAAGTGGTAGGTGGGAGTTAATTTGAGTCTAAGATGCAAAAATTGTGATTATGTTATGTAGGTGTCACCCATGGGCCACTACTGTAAGCTTCCACTATTGTCAGCAGAGGTTTACTCAATGGGATCCAGAGAGAAATAAAGCAGAGATGTTGCTTGGGGCATGATTCAGCAGTCTAAATACAGACATCTAATGCCAATAGAGATGTCCTAGGCTGTGCCATCTGGCCTACAGCTGCCTGTCCTGACACAAGCAGGACAAACTGGTCTGTATTATATCTGCCAGTCTTGGGTAACTGCATGTACCTGGAAAGGGTGCTGGACACTTTTGTCCAAGGGTACATATGAAGTAGCTGAATTGAGTCTTAGTTTGAGTCTTTAGCTGAAAAGAATCTTGAGACAGTTTTAGAATGGGCCTCTAGGATGCTCTCTTGAGTCTTCAAAATTTAGGTGTTTTAAATCTGGTATATTTCCATATAGATGCTAGTTCCAACTTAGAGAGTATCACATCCCTCACAGGTCTGCCTATAAACAGGCTCCTAGTGAAGGTCAGCCATATAATCTGAAAAGGGTACTTGGGTTGATCCTAGGAGATAACTGCTCGTTGTCACTGATATACTTTTTTTTTTTTTTAACTAGCTATAAGGGGAGGTAAGCCTGAGTAACTTGCACTTTAATATCTGACTTCTAAATATCTAAAATCATGTGAAACAAAACCCACAGTAGGGTACTAATTCTAAAAGAATAATTGACAAAATTTAGGTCTGGTCAAGAGAAGAAAAACAAATTTTCTCTAGAATTCTTGGTGCAACTTTATCTGAATGATTTCATACTGGTATGAACACTTTTATTCCAGGATAATTTTCCAGTTTTGTTTGGGAGGAGGCTGGTGGAAACCATTTCCAGGGTAAGTGTGCCTTTGTGGCATAACTTACAACATTTCACTCCAGAGACAAAGGCCTGGGGACAGAAGAAGAGAAAGGAGAGAAGGGCTGGTAAAACCAATGTCAGGAGAGGTTAGTAAAGTCATGGGCAATTGTAGTAAAATGAAGTGCTCATTTAAGTTCCTTCCGATTCTCTAATAGTGATGATAAAACATTGGCTCAATTTATTTTGTTTTTAAATGATTTGTGTTTTCATAGTTACTTGGTTTTTATTTCATTGTGAGCCTTTTGTTTGCTACAAATTGCTTCAATATGTGTTTGAACTGCCTGTTTGAACACACGCCTTAATTTCGCTTCCATTTTCAAGAATAAAATCTCTCAAGCACTTTAAAATGTTTAGAAATAGCTCCACACTCATGAAACGTTAAAATATTTGCAAACGTCTGGAGTAGGAAATGCTGCTGGTTTGAAAGAGGTTCAGTCTATTTGAAAACCAATTGGATGTTTCATTTAAAATGAAATGATGTAAAAATGATTTGTCAGCTTAAAGCAATTTTAATTCAAGGTGTCCCGTGAAACTGCTTTCATCTTCAAAACTTTTCATTTTTGTTTCCCTTATCAGCAACCTTAAATCCTGCAGCCACTTGTGCACAGCAGCACAATTCTCATAATCTAATTGACTCCGATGGAACAACACCTAGGAATAATGGTAGGCCTGACAGGTTTTTTTGGCAGAAGCAGGATCTGACTAGAATATCCCCACTTCCCTCTTGAAGGACCTAAGCTTGCTTGCATGATATGTAGGAACCGTATTAGAGAGTTTCTTTATAGGAAAGAATAAAGATCTCAGCAACAGATCTTACTGTGGATGTTCTGATCAGACTTTGAAATTTTCATCCTTTTGAAATATCTGTCACACCCAGTAGCCAGTTATGCTCACAGTGATGTAGCCTTTCTTCTGAAGGCAGGGATTGTGGCCAGACAAGAATGTATGTTATTCTAGGGTTACAAATATGCTTCAAGTCTGTAATGATGCCCAAACAGGGAATGGTTTATCAAGGACTTAGTGCACAATTATGTGAAAGGCTTTTGTGAAAGGTATTATAAAGGAAGCAGAGAATACAGTCTTTCGGTTTCTAGTTTGCTGTGCCTGGTTTCATGAGCCCTTTGACTTTGCAACTTTAAAATAAAATTGCTTTGTACAGGGCTATTATTTTCTTTTTAACATTTCAGTTTGTCAACACAAAGCTAATAGAATTATTCTCTCACAGGAAATGTCTGAATCACACTCTTCAATGTGGAAACATGGGAAGCCTAAGTCACCTTTACCAAGGAATCCCTTCTGTGGAAAGTCTGGAAGATTTAGAGTGCTATTTGCTATACTGGCTGAGATATTTTTGTTCCATTAAAAACAGATGCTCTTCCTGAGTATTAAGACAGATTAATTTCACAGATACAATGGGATCCCATTGTAAAAATCTGGTTTTGTTTTTAATCAAAACGATTTCATCATATGCATGACGCCTGGCTATAATATAACTGTTTTGATGTGCAAATGGAAATCTGGAATTCTGACTTTCTTACAGTGTGTGTAAAAGGTGGCTATATTTGTAGACTCTAAAAGTGGATTCAACTGTACAAATGAAATGTTTGAATACATACCATCTGTGTTAAACATATGTTCTTTTAAGGCCTGAATTTGCCACTGCCATTATTTCTTTGAGATTACTTCAGTGCACTTTGAACTGACTGGGCATCTCAGAATCCAAGATTAATTGACATCTGTCTTGTTAAAACTTGACGCATATTAATAGCGAGTTGCTCCGCAATTACAAAAAAAAAAAAAAAAAAAAAAAAAAGAAAGATTTGATTAGTTGTGAGATAAGGCACTTCTCAGTGCTGTGAGGAGTACCCACTGTGGGCCTAGCATGGAGCCAGTCGTGCACAAATTTGAGCTTCAGAAGTGACAAGGCAGGAACCTGGGAGCATGAGCACAAAAGGCGAGCAGCGAACAGCAAGCAGCCTGTGGTATTGTTGTCACATCTGGTGCCAGAGAAGGGAGTGAATGGAGGGCTGCTTGTAAACAGCTGAGCTGTGGCACAGTTCTCCCGATGCCTTTCCAAGAGAGGTATGTTTTCAGTGAGTAGAGGCTTAGTTACGGAATTTAATGCTCTTTCAAGAACATCTGTGGCTTGTTTTTCTAATTAGAAGGGCGGTCCACAAACAAACTGTTTTCTATGCTGGGAGAAGAAACGACATCTTAGAAAGAAGCTCAAGGCTTTTGAAAGACGCAACAACTCTCAGGGGGAAAAAATAATCAAGCAGCTATGCTTTTCAGAACAGTCACATCACTTTTCAAGAGAGTCATGTCACTGAGCTTTGACAATTACATGTGTGTCTCAAAATGAAATGTCACTGAGTCCTCCATTTATTATACTTCATCATAATTGATAGCCTGAGCCTTTCCAGCACTGGCTTTGATCTTGTTTGATTTATGTGAACTGACTCTAGAGCCTTGGAAAACCTCAGCTGAAATCAGTGGTGTTGTACAGGGGTGCATAGTGATGCCCTGCAACTCAGGTTGCAGCATAGGAAGATGATTTTATGACACTGAAAATTGCTTTTTGAATTTGCTACTCTGAAATGCCAAACTAACGTGCTCAAAGTTTTCATTTTCATAAATGCAC
The DNA here is from genome assembly GCA_013397295.1 of Polioptila caerulea. Classification (NCBI taxonomy): domain Eukaryota; kingdom Metazoa; phylum Chordata; class Aves; order Passeriformes; family Certhiidae; genus Polioptila; species Polioptila caerulea. The sequence continues at coordinate 763,406 of VYXF01007953.1, forward strand.
CTGTTTGTACATGACTGGAAAGTGTGAATTTCCAGAAGGCTGGTTTGAGTCACTGTGCCATCACTGCCCCAACTCACAAGGTTTTGAGCCTAATGGGTATATAAGGAACTCTGTATCTAGTCCATGGAAATGAATGAAGGAAAGGAAAGCTGATTGTAACAACAACAAAAGGTCTTTTTTCTTTTTCATGTCAAGTGGTTGAAAAATTTCTTATTGTTTTGGCAGTGCAGGGAAACTCAGATCTTACCTTTACAACCTACTCATCTTCTCAGACTTTTCCCCTGGTGCTTCTTTAAGGCTTTTACCAGCCCATCTCAGTGATTCCTTACTCAACAGAAAACCTAATCTCAATCCCCTGCCAAGACACATATATAGGATAAATTAGATATATTGGATAAAATAGATAACTTCAATAAAAAATAAACACCTCCATAGCTTTACGTATGTAGCCAATATTCATTATAAATAAATGTTATAGGGGTGTGTGTGGGGGGGGGTTGTATTTGTTTACATAATGAATACAAATAGTATTAGAATATCTTGGTCCCCTGAAAGCAGTGGGAAAATACGTAACAGGAAAGACTTACTCTTGGTGAAGTAAGATCATGTTAGGGAACACTTAAACAAACCAGACATCCTGAAGTCCATATGGCCTGAGAGATTGTATACACAAGCACTGAAAGAGCTAGCTGATGACACTGTTAAGCCACTCTTGATTATGTTTGCAAGGTAATGGAATGTTCAAGAAGGGAAAGAAGGAGGATCTGTATCTGTAGATTGGTCAAAGTTAGCTCAATCCCTTGGTAGGTGATGTAGTAACTGATCCTGAAAACCTCTTCCAGACATGTGGAAAAAGAAAAAAGGTGATCAGGATTTGCCAGCAGAGATTTACAAATGGGGAATTGTGCTTAACCAGCCTGACAGTCTTCTTCCATGAGGGGATTAGTTTGGTGCATGAGCGTGAAATGGAGAATGTTGTTTAACTTGACCTTAGTAAAGCTTTTGACACCATGCATCAGAACATCCTCATAGACAAGCTGACAAGATGCACATTAGATAGTACACAGTGAGGTGCATCGAAAACCAGCAGAACGGTCAGACCCAGAGGATTGGAGTCATTGTGATAAAGCCCAGTTTGAGGAAAATCACTTGAAATGTATTCCAGGTATCAATACTGAGACCAATAATATTCAACTAATGACCCCCACCAGTGACTGTGGAGCACAGTGCTCCCATCGTGAGATTGCAAGCAACAGAAGACAGGCAAGAGCAGTGGGTATGCCCGATGGTGTGCTCACATTAAGAGGAGCCTAGGCAGGCTGGAGAATTAGGCAAAGATGAATTGTGTTAAGTTCAGCAAAGGAAATGCCAAGTCCCAGGCCTGCAGACAAATAACAGTGTGTATGTGCTGGGGACACCACGCTAGAAAGCAGCTCTGCAGAAAAGTATGTGAGGATCAGCAAGCTGAATACGTGTCAGAAATGCGCCTTTGTGGCAAAGGCCAACAGGGCAGCTTTAGCATTGCCCTCAGGTTGATAGGAATGGTCTTCCCTCTCAGCATTGACAGGGAAATGTCTGAAGTACTGGGTCCAGTTCTGGGCTTTCCAGTACAGGAGACATAGAGACACTGGAAAGTGTCCAGCCAACAGTCACAACAGTGATGAAAAGAGTGGAGCATCTCTCCCACAGTGGAAGGCAGAGGGCTGAGAATGCTCAGACTGGAGAAGAGAAGGCTGAGCGGGATTTTATCGGTGTATATAAATGCCCATGAACAAAAGGGAGACAAGACCTTTCCAGCAGTGCTTAGGGACACAAAAAGAGGCATTGGACACAAATTAAAAAAATAAAAATTAAAAAAATCAATCTGAACACCAAAAACTGCAAGAGTGGTCTAACACAGTAATGGGCTGTTCAGAGAGGTGGTGGAGTTTCCATCTGTGGAATCATATAAAATCAGGTTACAGTCCTGGGCAACCAACTCTGTCTTACACTGCTTTTGAAGTAGGAATGGACTAGATAAACTGAAGAGTTGCCTTCCAACCTGAACAATTCTGTGATTCTGTGATATTCCACAGTAGAGTTGTTGCTGTCTTTAATTGCGTTTGCTCATCGGATATAAAAGTATCTCTGTGGAAGCGTCCATTATCAGAGTAGTGGCACACAAGAATTGTTATTTAAAGCAAAAGTGCTTGTACTACTAATTACAGCAGACCTACAGGAGCTTCCTAGGCTGCACAGGGTGAACTGATTTCCTCTTAGTGACTATTCCCTGGATTCCCTGTTCTAGTTTTTCAACAAGGCAAATGGCATTTGCCAATAAAAGAACATTGCAGCTATTTGGTTAGCTACTTGAAATGGTCTCCCCTACCATCTCTGGAAGCAGGTTATAAAAACCAGGCTAACACTAGACTGAAAGCATAGAGGAATACAGCTATCCCATAGGATTTCTGCTTGTCTTCCTAGTATGTAGCTATGCTGGGAATTCTATCACATGGGTGACATGTTATGTCAATTCTATAGAGTATTTTCCTTTTATGGCCATGCTGTGTTGTTCCTGTAGCTGCTGATATGAACATTGCTTTGGCTGCTTGGCAATGCACTGTAATTAACTGTCTGCTAAGTAACAATGCCTTTAAACCAGGATTTAAAAAAATATAGTTATTTGTAGGAGAATGTCAGATAAATAATTGAAGCACTGGAATAAGGCTTTCTTAATAGTATATTCTATGTTTGGTGACACAAATGTATCTATTAAAAAAAGAAATTTAGTCTTCAACAGCAAACCCCTTTTGAGTATGTCAGACACATCACATGAAGACAGTTAGGCTGCTGTTAACGTATAAACTTTTAAATCTCTCAGTAATGCTGAAGAGGACTCTGTCCCTTTTCTTTCTTCTTAATGCACATTGGTCTGCTATTTTATAGTCACTGTACAGAAACATCAACCACTGCCATGTAACTGAAAAAACCCAAAGAGGTGCATGTTTCTGGAAAGAACCAGATTTTCTGATATGCATGTTCTGAGCAGACAGTCACTTCCCAGAAATACTGTACTGTGCAACATATGCACATACTTTTGTGTTCGGGAAATCCCAGGAAGAAATGCAACACACTTTGTGGGTATGTGCACTCTGAGTGCCCAAATCACACCTTCCTGACCTTTTTTCAAGCTTCACCCAACTTCTGTGCTCTCACACTCTCCAATCTTGCCCAGAATTACTCTTTCCCTTCACACTCCTGTTCTCTGGGCACCCTTACCAGAACTATCCATGAGCTGTGTTCACCACTCCCCTCTCCTGTGTTTCTCATGCTAGAAAAGAAGGCACTAGGTAAGGGTAAGGAAAAAAGAACCTCAGAGCTACTTGCTTTGGAGCTCTGCAGGAAATACAGTGATGGGCCTTTTCTCCCAGTGATGGCAAGGTAAAGAGAAACATAAGATCTGAAACCTGCAAGTGATTTGAAGCTTGTTTTTGAATCCCATATTGGAGCATAGTTTTCTATCCTACTTACTCAGGGGTATTCCTCTTAAATTCAGTGATGTCAATAGATTTGCTATCCAGGGTGACCTGGACAAGCTCTCTTAGCAGGATTCAGGATGATTTAATTGCAGCCTCTCAGTAACGGAGGGAAGCCTACAGGAAAGGTGGAAAGAGACTACAAGAGTATGTAGTGAAAGGAAAAGGGGACATGGCTTCAAACTGAAAACAGTAGGTTTAGATTAGCTATTAGGAAAAACCCTTTCCTGGGAGGGTGGCAAGGCACTGGAACGGGTTATCCAGAGAAGTTGTGGATGCCCCATACCTGGAAGTTTTCAAGGCCTGGTTGGATGGTGCTCTGAGCAACCTGATCTATTGGAAGGTGTCTCTACCTCTGGCAGGGGTAGATGGAACTAGATGATCTTTAAGGTCTGTTGCAACCCAAAGCATTCTTTGATTCTAGGATTCTATGACTGCTGGAAAATACTGATTGTCTGATGGGAAAAGATAACCCATGGCCTCTTCATCTCACTATTTTTAGCCTCAGGCTGCCCATCTTTTGTTTCTCTCCCTAACCATTCTCATTCTCTGTTAGTTATCAGGAATGACTTTGCAAATTGCCAATTTCCACCCTTCTGCCTCCTTTCCCCTTGCTCCTGACTTTGGTGAGCTCCAAATCTCCCTTCAGAGCCTTGTTCTTCCTGTCCTACCGCACAATGTCTTTCCTTCTGCTGCCTCTTCCCCCTGCCCATAGCCCTTTACCGCCCTCACCCTGGAGTCCTTTCCCAGACCTGGCTGCTCCAGCTCCATTTTCCTTTTCTGCTGTGCCCAGGTGAAACTGAAATCTTGCTCTGCCCTCTGCAGCTTCCACCTGGAACATGGGCAGGAAGGGTGCAGTTTCTAGATAGTTACTGATTTCTAAATAGGAGAAATCACTGTTATTGAAAAGCTTTTATGGGATCATGTAAGATCATGTGGGATGGAAAAAGGCAGGAGGTTTTGCACATGTAAGCCACTCATCTCCCGTTAGATTTCACGTGACTTGTCTGAACTTCTAGATTTAAGAACAGGTTTTAGAAGTCTGAGAAAATGTACAAAACACTATTCTTTCCCTACACTCACTCTTGTGGGTGGCTGGATCTTGCCACGTCAAATTCCCCCAACTATTCATCATCTGGTGTCCGACTGAATCTGCAGCTTTTCATACATGTAGTTAGAATCTGACACTTCCTATTAGGGGCAGTTTTGTAAAGAGTTTTATCATATCATGATCTTATCATTAACATGCCAGGCTAAATTCTTAACAGGAGTTGCTACCAATCCCACCTAGTATAGAGAAAAAAAAAATCAATCATTTATTGATTTAGAACACCAACTACTGAACATTATAGTAAAATATGTCACACTAATGCTGTGTTTTCATATCGCCTCATCCCAGACTTAATTAAGACAGCTCAAAATGCATATTGTCTTCCATTAGCTTTGTATCGAGTTCTGATTGAACAAGTAACTACTTATAAAAGATGAGAGATAATAAACACGGGCAGCTTGTTTTATTTTATAATGTGAATTTGGAAGATGGGAGAATAATGGGCTGAGGAATGTTTTATTTCTTCTTGTCAGGGTGAAAGAAAGGAAAAATACACCCAGGATGTTTCTTTAAAAGATCCATTTAAACGGGACCACTGCTGAAGGAGGCAATTATTTTTTTGTCATAAAAGCTTGACAGTCTCCTTTTAGGGCTGAAATGCAGAAACAAAATGAAATCTTCTGTATGATGGATTGAGTTAATGCACAGCAGCTTTCTGAGTGGGAAAACCAGAGAACTGATTAGGTTATTTTTATTACTTTAGCTAGAGAGACTGGGTACTGCTTATACAACTAGTCACTGAGGTATAATTAATAGACCATTTGCTAATAGAATATAGAGCTTTAGAAGAAGATGCTGTTTGGGATTTCAGCTATCTCACTGCATCTCAGGTGGTTGTAAAAGTGCAGAGCTGCGTAGCACAGTCTGAGTTGCACTCCTGGACCATGCATAGTTAATCTGTGTTGCTCTGAGAGCCTTTGCTGTGCAGAGGTCCAGGCAGAGCGTGGGGCTGTGCTGTGGCTGGGCTGGGAGCCCTCTGGCAGCCACGGGCCAGGGCGTGTGCACTCGGCCGCTGGTTGTGCCAGGTGCCAAAATAAGTCCCAAACTTGGCTTGGCAGATAGGAGAGGTGTGGCTGTTTTTCAAGAGGAAATGAGGAACCATTTTACCATCCTGGACTGGCTTGAGAAGTGAAGAGCTATCCAGAACCCTTCTATCAGCTCAGACCTGCTGGTCTCAGAGTGCCACAGAGAGAGCTCCTTTTCATGTCATCCCAGGACAGTTGCCTCTCCTTTCTCATCTGCTTGCACCGTGAAGATGTTGTCTGTGAAGGCTAACCCAAGCTCAGTTGGTAGAATAATAGCCTTCAGCACCTCCAGGTGTTGTAGGTCTTTACGAGAATGGGGTGACAGAGAAATCTGGTCTCAGCTGCAGTTGCTTTGTATATTACATGCTGGTCCAAGGGAATAAAGAAGGCAAGTCAAGCAGGAACTTCAAAAGAAAGTGTTTTAAGGACTCCCTGACAAAGGCACTGATCTTGTCCAGCATTTAAGTTTAACACACCTTAAGTTAAACATAAGTTTAATACACCTTATTCTGGGTTTAGCATATATCTGTGCTCTGCAGAGATGGATTTGGATTATGCTGAAGTTCAAGTGTCCTAATTTGTGCTGAAGAAGCGGTCAGTCTTCTAAAAGGGTGAGAGCACAAAGACTAAAACCACATCTCACTGGCACTGCTTCCTCTAATTTTTATTTTGCATAGGAAAGAGACATAGACATGAATATGGACCTAAGTGTTTATTTTCATTTTTCTGATTAAAATGTTTACCACTGGGGAAAGAGCAATTAAGATGAGTGGGAGATATTAAGAAAATAAGCATAATGAAAGATCTGTAGTCTTGTTTTTCCCAGAAAGGATGCTAAAAGGCAGAAAAAGTAACTTGTGGTGGATGCTGTGTAACTCTTGAAGAAATACAATTTATTTCTCTGCCTCTGACATATTTGAGAGATCTCATTGTCTCCAAATGTTTTTTGCATTTTATTCTTCCTTTTTTGCAGTGACTTAGATGTTCTTATGCTGCTTGTATACCTGTTTACAATTTCCCCCTGAATTCCTGAGCCTGCAGACAGCCAGACAAAGGGAATATATATGTCTTCCGTAGAATTATAAAAGTGCTTATGTTAGGAAAAGATCTTGAAGATCATTGACTCCAATAATTTGATCTCTTTCTGACTACAGGCCCAATTTCTCTGCTTTGGTGTGGAAGAGAGAGACAAACCAGTGACATCTAACAGCCTCTTCCAAATTATATTGTATGACAACTCCAGGCATAAATGAGAAAAATGAGCAAAAATGGATGCCTCCCATCCCATGCTGCTTTTCTGCTGTCCGTGTAGGTTTTGCTTCATAGTTTCCATTTACTTTTCAAGTCACATGGAAATTGAGATTTTGCCACCTTCCAAAGCACGGCTACTTTAAGAGGTGAAGCAATTTAGGGCGTGTTAATGGTGACAAGGCTGTGAGAAGCCTCCTTGGAGGCCCTGGGAACCCCTTTTCTGCTCAGGCCCTGGCCTGTGATGCCTGCTGGGGCATCTGTGCCTTGCTTGACTGGTCCAGACCCACCTGGCTGACTGGACAGCTCAGTCAGACCACATCCTCTTCTTGTCCCTTGGCTTTCCTCTGCCCTCAGCTCTTGCTCCCCAGCCTGCACAGGACAACGCAATGGTGTAGTCAGTCTCACACTCAAATCTGCTTCAAGGCTGACTTTTTATGCAGTTTTTAAAATATTTTTTTTTTCTTTGTTGTACATTTGTATAGTTAGTACCACAGCAGTTAATCCTATCTGCAGCTTTTGAGAGCTACCATAGCAGACTTGAATATAACATAAAATTCATTTCCAGAGCTTAACAAGCTGTCACTCATCAGCTGCTATGGTGGCTGACTTCCTATGCTCTTAGTCTGCAGTAAATGCAAGATAATTCAGCTTATCTTAACTCTTTATTGCTGCAGGCTCAATTAAATCCAATTACCTCACGTTTGCAAGATTACACACACATATAGGATTACTGCCACTCAGTTGCTGGTGGAGAATCTGATAACAGCTGAGACCAGCCTAAATATTTCTTACTCCTAAGGATATTTTATACGGCTGTCTGCATGTCTTTAGACATGTTTGCATAGAGCTTCGTATCCAAGAGAAGGTGCTCTGCTTCTAGGTGCCAGCTCCTGTTAGTAAAGGAATTTACATTAGGCTGAACTGGTGACAGTGGAGAGAAAGAAACAGGCTCCATAACAAATAGGAACTCTTAGCCTCGGGCTTACATGACATTCAAGGCATTGAAAGGTTAGGAAATTCCCCTACAGGAACCTCAGGTCCTGCACAGTTAGCCAGAATTCATCAGAGATATTTCAAGGGATGAAGTCATGCAGTATTTTTCAGTTACTATTTGGTGTCTTTCAACAAGATGGAAATTAAATCTCAAATCTCCCCAGTATGTTTATAGCTAAATTTTGGAGAAGTTTACTGCTAAGTAGGAACACAGGATGAAAAACTTAACCAGATGTCTTGGTTTTGACTGACAGGTGTCTGCTAAGGAAGCAGAATCCTCCTTTGGAATAGAGAATGTAAACATCCTCCCTCTGAATTGTTATAATTTTGAAATTAAGGGGCTCTCAGGCAAAGATATGGGGATGGGAATACCAGTTCTTTATTAGGAAAACTAAAATAAGAATGCAGTAATACAAAGTAACCAACCCACTGACAGAGTCAGAATCCAACCTGACACCCGGTGGGTCGGGGTGTTGGTAGCAGTCCCATTAAATGGTGGCTGCAGCCCTCCTGGAGTGGCAGATATGGCTCTGTTAAAACAGTGATCTTGTAGAAGGGTGTAGTTTTCATCTGAAGATTCAGTGGTGATAGATGAGCTTGATCTTCCTCTGAGAATCCAGTGGAAAAGCCTGCTTGTTGTTCCAAGTTTCAGGTTTTTATCCGGGTAGGAATGCTTGGCTCCTCCCCCTGGGTGGAGCATCTCCCAATGGGATGTTTTTTATCAGTCAGGCGGTGAGGCTCATTGGCCCATTAGCAGAAGATCTCTCCCTGGAGGGAGGGTAGGTTGTGAAAGAGATAAAGAAACTGCACTAGCTGGTTTTTAACAGCTGGCCCATTAAGAGAGGGTTATTACTCCACCCCCACTCCCTGCCCCAGTTTCAACACGTGGGGATAGAATACCAACTTCTGGTTACAACTTGCACTGCAGCCTAAGACACCAGAAGAGATGGAAGAATTCAAGGCAGACATGAGAAAGGATAAAGTCAGCAGAAAGTGTTGGTGGGGCAGAGAAGGCCACACAGGCAACCTCTGAGGAGACAAGGAACTTTCTATGAAAAATGGCCGCAAATAGAAGGACCATTTAAACGTGGCATGTGTTCTGAGGTCCTTATGAGTAAGATATTTAAAGAAAAAGTTGCACACATGGGATGCCCTGCCATCTGAGGCCTAGTGACTCTCAGAAATCTGCTACTTAGACAATCCATTATTTGCATGATATAATCATGTTATAATGGTTACAAAATAAATTACACACTCTTTATAAAATTGGAGGGGTTAATAAAACATGGCAGCATGTGTAGTTTGGAGGGCAAGGTGAGCACATATTATCTTTGAATGTAACATTGGTGCCTACCTTTTCAGATGAGGTAGTAATTGCTTTTAATGGTTTAACTAAAAAAAGAAATCTTCATCTATTATCCTCAAGCAGATTTCAAGAGCCTTGAAGTGCTAATTTTGTACCAGAATGATCTTGAGTGCCATGCTGTTAACACTCCAGAAAAGTATTCCAGCACCTGCTCTCACATAGAATTAGCTCCACTTATATTCCTAAAAAGAAGACCAAATGTATTATACTATCTGCTATAAATAATTTCACATGTATCTCCAAGAGCCATGATATTGTAAATATTCAGCAGTTTCTGTTCATACAGTAATAGGAAGAGGTAATACACTTCATTGTGGATAACTTCAATTTCAAAGTAAGTGGAGAACCAACTGTTTGATCAATACATAGTACAAAATGCTTTTAAAATCTATACCATTATAGTCTTGGTTATTTTTTAATGATAAAAACTAAAAATTAGACAAGAATGAACTACATTCATACCAATTTGTTTGTAAAACACCTGCTTTGGACACTGAGGTGGATTGTGAATCAAGTGGCTTGCTCTTTATGTTCAGTGCATACAACAGTGATTTCAATAAGGTCAAAACCAGTTAGGTGAACCTTGAAAGCATTTGCTATTTATAAGTCACTGGACTTCGAACAAGTACACATCATACACTGGAATCTGACCCAGCAGAAATAAAATCTAAAGGGGATGGAACCTCACAGAGCCATTATACCACTTCTCACACAATATCATGTTTAAAGCACATTCTTTTAGGAGCTTCTCCAGCCAATATGGTTCATAGGTCAAAACATTCAGCTTCATTTATCACAGCCTTCAATATACTTAAAAATATGAGTGACTTTAAAGAAAAACCAATAGTGAAGAAAGAAGCTGGGACATCTTGTTTATATATTTTTCAAGGTAAGTTCCAAAGCAGCCTGAGAGGTATAATTCTGAGGTCCAATTTCCTCTTGCCAACCGGCAGCACCGAGACAGACAATCTAGATTTTATAATTTAAGCTCAATTCTATCAATCAAGACTGAAATAAACACAGTACTGATTTTTACTGTTGATGTTTATTTGTAAAGATTCTTTTATATAGAAATTTCCATCTGCACTCGAGGAAGTGTCAGATATTTTGTAACTGCTTTCTATGGTTTTATATCAACTATGCATTGAATCTGATATGACATAGAGTCACAAGGTGCACAGGCGATTTTCAGCTACATAAAACCGTAAAAGTCAGGGCAAAGACATTCAAAAGCCTGTATTATATTAAAATCTTTAAATTCCTAAGGCAGCCTTGGATAGGGAGGTGTGAGAAGACACCCCTAATGCAGGCTGTGCTGTGGTGCCAAAAGAGCTTGGAGGGAAGGGGAGCTGATATTATCTTCAGCTGACCTGGATGGATTTGGAAGAGGACATATGTCTACAGCTTCAGCCAAGGGTTATAAATACGGGATTAAGTTCCCATTCCTTTATGCTACACTTCCATCTAGGAAAGTTGACTTACCTCAGTATTTCCACAGTTGTGAACTAGTGATCTTTGCCATAATGGCTGTACAGTCACATTTTTGTTCCAGAGCAGTCTGCCTACCATTTATATGCCTCCCATTAAAGTGACTCCTTTAGTGACTTTTTAATATAGCAACTATAATTGGAGATCAAATATTTTTTGGTGGCAAGATATCATTCCTATGATTGGCACTCAGTAAATTGAAGATATGTTTCAGATTTTGGAGACAGAGAGAGGAAAAGACTCTGGGATCTTCTTAAAAATCTACCCAAAATGTGGTTAATATATTTAGATAAGAGCAATGATACAGCCATGAGAAAGATCTATGAAGCTGTCTGAAAGGAGAAGTTACAGAAATGAAAGAAAAGGAACAGAAAATTATATTCTTCATGGGACTGTTTTCCATTCGTTTGAAAATGTCCCCTGCTCTTTTCTGACACAATATGAAGCCCAACTGTTGATCATCCACACCAACAGTGTGGTTGTAAGTCTTGCACTATATTTTAATTGTGGCAAAGTGATTGTTAGCGGGTATGATCTATGTGTATTCTTGGAGAAAGGGAAGAAGCACAAAATAAAAATAACACTGTCAGCTGAAGAGGAGCATTTGTGCTCATGTTGGAGGTGGAAACTTGTCTCATCAGACATCATGGTGAAAAATCAGACCTTGTGTGTTCGTGTAGAAGCCATTCCTTTGGCTGAAGCATTCTCCCAATTAAGGAGAAGCTGCTGAGTGACAGAAACCATGGGTTAAGATGCCAGAGTGAAGGGGTCATTTTACAAATTGGGCCTGTTAAAATGTGAGCACTCCCTGCAGCATATTTAAAAGACTTTATAGTCTTAACAAGTTCCAGTCTTGCTGGTCAAGTTCTTGTCTCCTGTCCACAGGTACCTGCTAGAAAGATGAGTGCTTTGATGGAGTTCAGTCAGGAACGAACCCATCGGGGATTGCTGCCATACAGGAGGCTTATAAAGTATCTAAATGTACCTTTGCTTCCCATTTGGCCATTCTGTCAAATGTAGTGAAACTACAAATGCTTGTTTTCCTCAGCCTGGAAGTCAGAACAACTTTCTTTTACTAGGCTGTTTGTGCGAAGTTTGATTAACACCTGGGATCAAAGGTAATGACTGTCCGTACTGAAATCTGGAACAAATTTTCAGAGAGACATTTTGTTAGTGATATCCCAGAGTAAAAGAGTCCTCAGATAATCTTTTTTTACATCACATTGTGCTGTGAATGATGGTGCTGAGATTCAGAGAAAGATGAAGTGATGACTTTAACAGATGGAGAGTAGACTATGATTTGGAGGTGAAATAAGTCCTCTTCCCATTAAAAATTTACAGGGATAAAATTTACACTGATTTCAAATTTGCCCCATGTAGCATCACTCAAAACACTGAGTCTTGAGCCCTGGATGGTTGGAAGCAATGAATTCATATGGGAAAATATTGTTCACTTTGCTGTCTTGAATTTTGTTTTATTTCTATGATTAAAAGAGTACCTGCTACCTCTGTCCCTCTTGAAAGTTCCAGTTTTTCAAGATGAATATGTCTTTTGGATGTGTGTAGGGGTCACCTACCACCTGAAACACACAGATATTATTTTTCTGCTGACAGGAACAACCTGTGATTTTCAATATCTTTAACTGTGAAATGACCTATAGTAACCTACTGACATGTGAATGTATTCACTTCTCAGTCACCTATGAGTGTCAAATGCTAAATGCAGCATAAAAATACATTAGATGAATCTGCAGCATTTATTAGAAGGATTTGGGTCTGTAGTCTTTTAGTAACCTTTTGCAAATTTTACAAGCACACCAGTAAAAGCACAATCTTATTTGAAATCTTTGAACTTAAATTTCCTAGTATAAATAAGCAAAAAGTGTCAGAGTTGATAAGCCTGAAAATGCCCGTGTTGGCAAATATCCTGGGACAAGCAGTTCCTATGATCAAATCAGGTTTGGCTATAGTGACCCAGATTACAAAATACCCAAGCTTACCAGCATCAGGCTCTAAACAAGTCCTAGTTCAGAGCTGACCCAAACTGCATCATACTAGAATGTGTTCTGGAATGGAGCTGAATGAAGAATTCTGTCATTCTAATATGACTGGTACTGTCTCATGCTGGTACTACCCATGGCTTTTTGCTCATTTTGGGAATCTGTGGCTTTTGTAAACACATTGGTTCTGACAGGTGTACTGCAGGCACTTTAATTCAAAGAAATTTGTTCTTTTTGCTCATGTTAAATTCATGAGGAGTGCAGATTTTTTCTTACCCATTCTATAGCATGAGGTGGGCACAAATTTTCTAGGTGTTTCAGAGCTCGGGCTTCAAGGAAAAAATCTGGCCTTATCTTTAGAAGAGCCATCTTCAGCTGCTAAACTGGCAGTCACAGGGAAGGGGTCTGGCCAAGTCTCTGCTGCAAAGGAAAAGAGGTTCCATAACAAATACTCAGCCCAAGGCTTAGTGCCAGGGCTGGATTTTGTCTACCCAATCCAGGGCTAGCACTTCTAGATCTTATTTGCCATTATAAGGGCAGATGGGAACCTTTTGAAAGAGCAGCTGAGCAGTGGGAATAATCAAGTCTCTAGGAGCTGAATTCATTTGCTTCTCCTCATGCTCAGCAGCAGGGCCTATGTTTGTGACTTCCAAGAGATATGTTGCCTTAGAATAGGTATGAGGAAGAATGGCTCTGTTCCAAGCCTTTTGCAAACTAACCTTCAGAAAGGAGTATCCAAAATGTGTTCTTTTAACGATGCCAGCTGTCCAGGAGATCCCTGAGTAATATTTCTTTACACTGCTTTATTCCAGAGATCTTTATCACACATGATCCACTGAAAGAGAAATAAATATGAATCTATCTACTTGTCTTATCAAACCAGGAGCTCAGAAACACTCCTGGTGCTTGCTTATACCTCTGACCTCTCCCTATGCCACTGCAGACCCTTACCTTCAAACCAAAAACATCTGTGGGGGGATTCTGAGCACTCTCTTTGATCCCTTCCTGTGGACACCCCAGGCTGGAATTGTGTTTGGTGCTGCAGAGAAGACCAGTTTGCTAGCACTCTTGGGTGTTTTTTATTTTTGGCCTCCAATAGAAAATATTTCATTTCGGATTTGTTTTCCTCTCCCACCACAGAATGGGGAAGTTGCTCTTTTGTTGTTGTTGATCTTTCATATCAGTTGAAGGAATTAAGCAAATACACTTAATTTGTCAATCTGACAAATGAAGAGAAAGAAAAAGGAACAAACCCAGCATCACAGGATGCTAAGAAATTACTTCTATTTTTAGCCTGGTACATTTTAGACATGTAAACACCTCTGTTAATCGCAGATCCTGCGGCAGTGCTCTAGGGATTATTGAATTGCTTGGCGAGCTGGCAGCCCTATATGGCATACCAGTGAAGGACTTGACAAGGCTAATTGTGTTCCAAGTTGTTTTCAGCACCAGTGGGAAATGAGGTCTGTGTGCTGGATGTACTGTGCAAACTAAAGAGTGACGGAGGAAGGGAGGTGGGAAGAGTGAGGTGCTGAATAAAGGTAACAGGATCCATAAGCATATGACATTTCACTTATATATTTGGCCTCTGGAATCTGAAAGGCAGTTTCATGCTTAACAGGCATGTGATGTACTATCGTGAGTGCCTGCGTTTCCCTTGGAAATTTTAAATGTTAGCTCTGGAGTACATCTTTCTATCTCTTTTCTCTGCACCAGTAAGAATACAAAATCCATTATTAATGATGTTTTTCCTCTAGACACAGGATTTTTCAGATCCTGAGAAGTAACTTTTTTCCCCTCTATATGCTTTTGAAGCCTAAAAATTATGTCCAAAATGTTTCAACCTCTACTAATAACATTTCAGGATTGTCATCTCCTGCAAATTCCCAGTAGCAACAAGCAATTTGACAATACCTTTTGTCTTGTCTTCCTGTCTTCAAATATGGATTTCCCTCTAATCTATTGCTTGAGTGACTTATCTGCTGTTCCATGAGGTGTTCCTTAAGGAGTATTTAATTCAAAACCTGTGTGAGCAGGTGAAACTTCTGCAGTGTTTGCACCTGTTTATATCATATGTACAATTGTATCTCTTCATCAAATTCAGTGTATTTCACCATACTATTTTCCAAGGCTTTGGATACCTATTCAAAACCTGTTTATGTGACTCTTTGGGTTCTGGTGGAAGGAGTCAGATAACCTTTCATGGCTTAGAGATCCATGAAAACTATCTTGCTTTCCATGCTGTAGGAACAAACATGCCATAAAAACACCTCATTGAAACACCTTTAAAATTTCCTCTTTTTATGAGCACTGCAACAGCTTTGTCCTAGGAGGTCTGGCTTTGGTGCCTTGGTTTCCTCTGTCATATGCTGTTAAACATAAAATGTCCAGCAGAAAGTGATCTGTTTCTTCCTTTCTAGGGTATCTCTGCCAGTCTTACAGTGACAATGCAATCTAAGATTGTGATCAAACTTGAGTGTGCTAGCTTTTAAGAGCTGGTGTTATGAGCCCTCTCATTGAGGATTTAATAACAGGAAATTTTGGGCAATGCAATCTCAAAGGGAAATTGTTGACATCATGGGGTTTTGGAATAATCTGTCTACCAGAATAATAAAAGAGAAGCCAGATAAAAGGATTGAAAGGATGTGAGACAAGGTGAGGAGAACTGGAGGCTTGGGGAAAATAGCCAGGAAATGAGAGGTCTGGAAGAATATCAGGGGTGTGATGGAAAGAGATTGTGAGAAGAAGTATTTCCAGAAGGGAGAAGACTGTCAGAGAAGTATGAAGTGGTATTAAAAGGAGTCATGCATGGTCTGGCCTAGGGACAGGAGCAGTTTGGGCTTACAAGGGGAGCACTCTCTAGGAGTCTGGACCAGAAAACAAAAGGATTGTTATGTTTGGGAGCAAGGCAACCTGTATGCCCATCTTCCTAAAAGTATTATGCGACACCTTATTGGTGCACTTAGAACAAAATGGTAAGGACATTGCTTCTCACCAATTTTTTTTCAGTTCTGGATTTTTCAGAGGGATACATGCATACCACTGAAAAATATTATTATATATTTTTATTATTATATATATAATATATTATATATATAATATAATAAAATATTATTGTATTTTACCACTGAAAAATTACAAAAAATAAAAGAGCAATGTGTGTTCTCTGGCCCACTGAGCAACTGCTAATGAAATGATAACATTTCACTTTCTCCACCTAATCAAATAAGCTGTTCTTATCCATTGACTCTACTACCAGCAGGCCTTCATCTACATTACCCCATGAATCATGCTTGAATATTGGCTGGGAGGACCTAAACCATGAGTGGGAACCTACCAACAATGTGGTTGGTCCACAGTCCAGCTTATTTTTCTGGGAAAATCATAACCTGTGACAGTGCCCTGAGGTTCAAAACCAAGCATGAGAAGGATGTCTTGCTGAAGAGAATTTTTTTCACAAAGAGAAGTCTTTAACTCTGAAAATGAATGTGAAATCTTGAAGGGATGATTCAAGGCAATGTAGGTTTTCCTGTTTTCTGCTGTGCCTGACATGACTGAGATCAGCGTCTGAAACCTGCACAACAAAGAACTTAGAGATGGTTTCTCCCAGCTTCCTCTATCAGAGTGATGCTGACCAATAGGCAGGGGTGCCAAGTCACCAACAGAGCTTCAGGATGGTGCCAGCACTGTGATAATTTTAAAAATAAGTTTTAAATACATTAGAAGTAGATGATGCAGGGATGACAGTTTCAGTATAGGAAACTCTCTCTTCTGTGGAGACCTTGAATATTTAGAGAGCAGTTCATTCATGGAGGAGAGAGATTCGAGATTTGTACCCAAATACTAAAGTAAGGCGTCATGATTATTTTGCTATACAATGAAAAAATTAATAGGTAGAGTGCATTGGTGTGTGTCATAGATTAGCCTGCAGCATGGTGTACTGATGATCTAATCTGATGTCATATTTGCACAGTAGGACATCTACCCTGCATATCCTGTCCTTTACATGGTCTTCAGATAAAAGGGCAAGGCAAGTAAATTGTACACTTCTTTGCAAAATAGTTATGATGCAGCCAACGTGCCTGCATTGATCCATAAATTTATGAGTATTCCTACTCAACTGTAGTGTATTTATTTTTGTTACCACAAAGCTGAACTTGAAAGAAAGTAAAAATAAATTAGTTCCTAAGACTGTTCTGCAAGAAACTGTAACTACCAAGACCAAGAACTGCTATGATTACTCCACAGACATCAGCACAAAAATGGCAATATATTCTGCCAACAAACAATGTGCTATTCCATTGCTGTAGGACTATCAGCCCCAAATTGCCATCTGTGTCTCCTGCAGTGTTCTGTGTCCCATGTGGCTGATTAGCTGGCATATGTCAACATGTGAAAGAAGGAATTGTTCTGTCTTGTTGAAGGGCTTTTTCTGTTCAGAATTCTAGATATTTAGACTTGTTCATCTAAAGGTAAAGTGTTTGTTATGGGAGTTGTTAATGCTCTGAGAACTGCACAGAACAAATAGGACACATAAATCTTGGCTGCAAAGAATTTATCTAATTCAGAAAAAAGACTTACAGGATCAGATGGATGACTAGTTGTACATTTTAAAAATTGCTGCAGACAGAAACCTTGGTTTTCAAGAAAAAATTCACAAGAAATTCTTGGTTTGAGCTGATTTGGTGTTAGATCAGAACTAATCATAAGTTTCAGTTCAGATATTCTGCTGTAAAAATTATACTTAGGCTGTTCTGGGCTTTCTTCCTTTGTGTGTAATTGCTCTTTGTGAACTGAACTGCAGTCCCACTGATGCAATCTCATCTCCTGCTAAGAGGGGACCATGTAGCATCTCACAAAAGATGTAGTCTAAAGAGCAAACATTATTTACAGAGAAAAATATACAGCAAATACCCTTGAATTGCCAGTGGAATAGAACTGTTTCACCAAAAAGAGATTCACAACAAATTTTCATGAGGATTTCATTTCATTGGTTTTTCTGTCTTTCTCTGGTGTAAGGGCACTTGTCTTCATGCCAAACAGACACCAAGGAGCCAGAAGGGTGGGAGGGTTTGTAGCTGAAAGGATGAAGAGAGGCTGGTTTCTGCACTATTTGGAGCTGACAATACTGCAAATCATCTATGGCTGTTTTTCAAAGAATTGCAACCTGCCAAACACATTCAACTTCTGCTGACTCTAAAAGGTTACTGAGATAAATATACGGTTGCCTACACTAGCAGTGTAAGTTTGCCTGAATAATTTTTCAAAACTAAGAGAAGAAGGAACTTGTCCTGAGACCACTACGAACTCAAGAAGCAATGAAATCCTGCCTAGATGAATTAGCTAATATTATTCATAATTAGTACACATTCATGATTATTATATCTGGCTGTGGTTAAAATGCTTCTGCTGAGAGTGCTCTGGAATAGAAACCCCCTCTTTTCATCTAGAGTAAAAGAATAGTATTGTGTGGTTCCTGGTTCCTGCACAGAGGTTCTGTATAAAATAAAATTCAGAAAGAAGACCTAAAGGCAGTGGAAAAGTAGGATGTAGCATCACAACTCCTTCTTTTGTAGAAATTTTCTTGTTACTTCACAGAGTTAAGAAGCTGGTTCGGCCAAGCTCTGTATCTTTCCAGCTGAATCCTATACATGAAATAATCTCCTGTTTCTTGTGATTTAGAAAGTCATTATTAGACCATGGCTAGGGAAAATTCAGGGTAGATCTGCAAACTCTTCAACAATTTAACTATGAGTGGAACAAGTTAGATCTCTGTGGAGACCCCCTCAAGGTAAGACCTGCTGATGTTCTGCCAGTCTTTCAAATGTTGTTTGCAACTTTAGAACTTCAATAAAACTGTAGTTATTAACCTCAGCAGCCTGTCTCAGGAGCTTTTAACCCAAGTAGATTTCCAGCTTTTTTAAACATGCATTACTGTATTTAGACACTTCAGCTTTTTGTGTATTTCTGTTTCTTTGCCCATATTAACCACTCCTTAAAATGGTCTGTTTCCCTGGCACTGGGAATGAAACTGGAACAGCTTGTCCTGGCAACTGTTGCTAGTCTACAGTAATTGGATGTATTAAAAATAAAAACAACAACAAAACAATTGTTTTTCCTCGTTCCTTCCCAGTAGAAATCAGTTAGTCACAGCCTTTATTTAGCACATGTGACATTTACCTAAGCAGAGGCAACTGGGGAGCCAGTTCTATGTAACAGGCCTGGGGAGCACAGATCTTACTCATGCTGCAGACTTGGTTCTGTTGTCCTGCTTGTCACCAAGGGTTCGTCATTATTCAGGATGTTTCTGGTAACAGAACAAACTGCTATGAGATCATTATTCCCATGAATTTGAAAGGAATTGGATGGAGGAATTACTGTTGGGAGTACCTTCAAGCAACACCCCAGGCAAAGATTTTTCCCTGGGCTTCATGTCAGGAGCACATCCACGGCACAAATTGCCACCTTCAGCACTTCTTTCTTGCTGATCAAATTCCTGTATGCTCCTGCTCATGTGGGGATTTTTGCAATAAATTACACACTTGGTCTTCCATCAGATGGTGCCTTGCCTGTCTTCTACCTGTCCCCAACCCTGCGATCCTTATCTCCAGTTTCCAGGGAGAAGTGGAGGATCATTTTATTTTCTTGAGAAGATACCTGATTTATGACATGTGGGTTCAGCTGTCTTGGGGTGACTGCTCAAGACAGGTCAAAATTTGGAGGCGGTGTGGGAAGTGTGAGGAAAGATAATCAGGAAAGTCTTGGTTATTTTATGTGTTGTTTCATTTTTCTTGAGGTAACTATGGTGGGAGTGGAGGCCCACAGGGGGCTGTAGATCCAAATTGATTTCCCTTCTTGGACGGAGTTCTCCTCGAGCTACATCACCTAGAGAGAAACACTTCACTAGCTGGTATGATGCAGATGACCTCTGGACATGATCTCTCTGTAACCTGCTTATAGTGATGTGCATTTGGGCAGTGGTGTAGCTGGAGTCCAGATACCTGTCCTGCTACATGCCCTAATGACTGTGGATTCTCCTTCCCTGCAGACTTGTCAGTGTTGTGACTCCAATTCATTATTTTCTTTGCATTTATTGACAGCATCTAAGAGAGAATTGAGTCAACTGGGAAATGCAATGCAACATCTGATGAATTTTTTCAATGTGTCCCTTTGTTTCAATGAGAAGCATCAAAAATAATTCTTAGTTTGTGCTAATGTAAATTGTTCTTTAGATTTTCCCTCCATTCTTGTCACATCAGACATAATCTCTCCCTCACTTCTGACCAGCCTTGTGTGTTGCCTGTGTTTTTTGTGTTGCTTGTGTTTTGAGGGGTGATTTCTGTCTGTCAACTGTCTAACTCAGAAAAAGGCTCTTTCTTTTTTGTCTGACAGCATCTTGACTGAAAAATAATGCTCTCACATCTCAGTTTCATCTAGGCTTCACCATGCTTCTGCAAAGCAAGTTATTTTGGTATGTACATTCACACGAGGACATTCTTTAACTCTATCAGCTGGTGTTTGATCATTGCTTAGATTCAGAATATATAAAATTTTATTTTTAAAAGATACATTGCTATACATAAAAGCCTCCCAGGGTGACTTTGAAGTTTGAAGATAATTATTTGGCAAGCAATGTGAGGTCTGCTGACATGACTGGTTAAAGAACACATTGTGCTAATTTGCAGTTATACTAACAGAGATGAGAAGCCTGAACTAAAGAACTCAATACAATCAGGGGCATGTAAATGGGACCTATGCTAAGCCTGCTGGATCTCCTGAGGTTCTGGCTCTAGTTTAGAGCATTTCTTTATTTAAAACCCCTCTGTTGAAGTGCAAGATGTGTTGAATGTTCCAGAGGAATGTGAAAGCTGGATGACTCTCTAGAAAATGAGATTTCCCTTTCATGCCTCATAAGTGATTCATCTATTGTTACCTGCTTTTCCTTTCCTGGATAATTACAGATGATATGAATTTTATCTTTCATGTTAGTACTATCTATCTAGTGTTAAAAACTTTACTGGATGAATTGCTATGTTCTGAATTTTGCAAAAGCTCCACAAACAGATGTATAGGGCAGCAAATAACTAAGGACATTGGTCCTCTAGTCTGGCCTTACAGAAAGTACCTTAAGATGAACTTTAGTTATTCCTGTAGGTGTGATTTAAAATATCCACGCTATTCTTCTGCCAGATATTATTACCCCAGCAGCAGTGGCAACATAAAGGGTGATATACCATTCTCTCAGCTACAGAGGTCATAGCCTGGTGTATTCACTGAAACTGCAATAAGACTTAGCTTTTGGGCAGTAACTCGTGGTTGTGTGGGCAGGCAGCTAAGAGTAATAACCTCTTAAATTATTCCAGCTTACATTGCAAGAATTCATTTAGAAGTACACTGCATAATCTTGGGCCCATATTTTCTAAGGTGCATTTGCTGTCACAAGGCTTCGTGTATAGTTTTCACCCATGTACATGTGGCCATTTGACTTCTCATCTGTGCATGAAACCACCAAAATAAAATTGTCTTGTGTGCAGTGTGGGTGGGTATCCATCCAGATGGTACTGATCACGGAAATGTCCTGATGCTTTTAGAAATCCTGTTCCTCTGTCTTTGTAAAGTGGCTGGTAATGGCACCATGTTCTAGTACCTGGCTGGGAAGCTTAAGATGGTAAATGGAAAGTCAGACATTTCACCCACACCAGTGTTCCACAGCATGCCAGGCTTGGACATATTAGGTAAACCCTTGAGCTTTCCCAGGAGTTCTCACTGAAAGCAAGACACTTCCTCTTCTCTCTTGTGGGACCTGGGAGCTGCTGCCTCAATGATGTTTTCATGATGCCATGCCACAAACCCTCATCCCTGCCTTGCTGCAAGCCACCCAGCAGCTTACCTGTATGCCACCTATGGCATCTGTGCTGCTAGTTCCTGCTCACAGGTGGAGCTGTACTGTTCAGAAATCAGTTCAGTTACCAGTGTCTGTGGAAAATCTCTCTGAAATGAAGACACTGTGGATTAGAAGGCAATGGCTGCACAACTGTGATGTTTGAGGGTTTAGGTTGGTTTGTTGGGGTTTTTTTGTTCGAGGGTAAATGCTGTGTTATAATCCCTTGCAATTAATATATTCTTAATGGAGACAATAAAAAGATTAATAAACTTATTTCAGAATAATTATTTAAAGACTGAAAGCAACAGTAATGATCACAGTCTAACTGGGGGCAAGAAAGAGCTGTGACAATCTCCATCCCTGTTCATCAGCTCTTCCTCTGCTGGTCTAGTCCATCAAAAACTTTCAAATAGACTTTTGAAGTCACACTGACCACAGCAGACTCACAGAATTCTCTCAATGGTTTTTACTTGCCCCCTTAATTCTTGGCATTTTCTCAGGAACTCGAGATTTGATTGAGACCTATTTATTTTTCAATTCTAAGTCAGTTATTTCCCTAGACTTCATATGTTTTTAAAACGTATTAATGACTTAACAGCTGTACTTGACATTTCTTTTGGGATGGAGGAGAAACTGATGAGTGGTTTTCCATAATAGATTTATCTATTCAGGAAATGTCTGTTCAAAGCAGAACTTCAAGGTTTATCTTGGCATATCCAAACTGCCACTTGGAAAGAATAGCTTCATTCATGGCTCTAGATTTTGTTGTTGCTAAGAGTTCTGTGCTTACTAAACTATGTTGTGTAAACATATAAGGGACAAAGGTACAATATCAGTGGAGCTGCAGATGAGATTTTGCGAACAGCTATTAGAATAAATAGTTAACATATGTCAATCCTCAGCCTCCACTCATGTTCACTTCCCACGGCTGAAGCCACACAGGAACTATGGTGAATAAAAGAAAATCTCAGCTAAATCTTAGTGATCAAGCATGTAATCAAATAAATAAAAATACTGACCTCATTTATGACATCTTGAGCACCATTATTCTCAAGTCGGCATGTGGAAATGGAGTTCCTTTACAACATCTAAGACCTGCAAGGACAATAATACCAGGAGTTTACTTTAACTCATAAATGGCACCTTCTTTTTCTTCTGGATGACTTTTATCGACTTAGATTTCAGTTTCAATTTTTTACCTCAGAAAATGAAGATGGATTAACACTATTCAAGTACATATTGAAAGGGTTGATGTTTCTCTTTTTTCCACATAATCTTCATCTGCCTCTGCCTTAAAATGTTTCTGTTTCCTTCCCTCTGCCCTGAGGAACTCTGATAATGAATTTGGGTGAAGTCTTCAAAAAAAAAAAAAAAAAGTAGCAAAATACATTAAAAAATGAGAAGAGTTTTTCTTGGATTGCATCCTTAAGATGAGGTCTGAAGCAATTTAAACAAAAGATGTGGTTTTTTTGTTCTTCCTCAGGGAAGATCAGTTATCAGTGGGTTATACACTTGAAAAGAATTTACCTAACCTGAAATATAATTTCCACACTTATTCCCTCAATTTACATTGTTGATAACCATTTTACCTTTATAATCTGTAGAATCATAACAAAATTTTTAAATTATCTGTAAGTACAAGCTGTAGTTCTGATTAGATACCTTAATTACTTGAAGTTTTCAGCCCAGTTTTTAATTACTTCATGAACAGATTGGAAATGTTCCTGTAAATAAAAACTCAGGATCTGCATTTTTTCTTAAGAACAGTGATTTTACAAACATTACTAACTTTCGTCAGAGAAAAAGAATCTGAGCAATAGATCTGTCATTGAAGACACTTTCCTTTATACCACTTTCTTCCAAAGTCTCATCCATCTGTGTTCCACCCAGAACCTATTTGTAGTGACTTTTCTGTACAGTTTCAGCTTGGGGGCTGTGTGGGTTTTCACTGAGACTGTGGGTGTAGAGGTAGGTTAGCTGGTGCCTGACAGTATTTCAGAGGTACTGTCTCAAGGATATGGTTAGTGGTGGACTTGGAAGTGCTGGCTTAATGGCTGGACTCAGTGATCTCACGGATTTTTTCCAGCCTGGTGGCTCTGTGATTCCAGGGATTGCTGGAGACTGCCTGTGCTGGTTTTCAGGGTAGGCCTGCAATGTCTCTGCTGCACAGTTGTTGAGGGCTCAGAAAGCAAAGTTGCTTTCTAATTTTCTCTCTTGCTAGCAAACTGGCTCTTGAGAATCAGTTAATGACAGATCATATATCTGAAGCTGGCACTGCATTGTGGATTGCAGCCATAGCATTAAGAGCCTTTAAAGGTTGAGTGGCTATTACTGATCTATAAAACATTATTGCATAGCAATTTATTCCACGAAACCAAAATGATACAAGCAGAAACTGTATTCATTACATAAACAGCATTCTTCCACAAACAGGATTGACATTCTATAAGCAGCACACATGTAGGAATGAGATTTTTATAAAACAAACCATGAAAGGAACAAACTGTTACAGTCTGATGTAATTTCAGCAATTTTGTAGTGGGGAATTTTCACCCACTCTGTGTGAAAGGAAAAGTACACATAGTCTGCACACTCATTATGTTTTTACTTCTTTGATAGTGGCAAGCATATTAGTGGGTGAAATGACAGCTTTGTGTCCTTTCTGGTATTCCTTGACCATTCGCAGACAGTCGTTACTTCCTAAAGTTAGGAAAAAGAAACTTTGTATTTTGACAATTAATATGATTCCTAATTGAAAGAAAACTGACACTTTAATTTAAAAAGATCCGCAGATACTGAACAGTTATTTAATTGAGGTGTTTTTTTCCTTTAGCAATAAAAAGTAAGCTCATTGGGAGGAAGATTGCATGATAGCTTACAGTCGATTTCTTTCAGACAGCAGTAATGGAAACTGTCCTTTTGAATATAATTACATATGTGAACAATCAGGGAAATCTGCCAAAGGTTTCACTGCTGGGAAGTTAATCTTTCGTCTTTTCAAATATTTATTTATAGATCCAGATCAGTTACAGGAAGAACAACAGCAGCTATGGTCTCAGTGTTTGCATTAATTACTAGAAAAGTATACATGTATATATATATATATATATATATATATATATACAAAACCAAACATAACAGTATTCCAGACATACAACAGAAACTTCTGTATTTCTAAAACTAAAATCAAGCTCATAGTTTCCATCTCCAGTTTTGAATCACTTTTGTGTTATGCTGCAAATTTTAGTGACTTATTAGGTTCAGACACTGCTTGTCATTCAAATTTATGTTATTCATACAAACAAGTCTGAATGTCAGATATTGGAAGGTCATTTTTTGGCACTCCACTTCTGGAAAGATGTGAACCAGTTGGAAAGAATCTAGAGGAAAGTAACAGAAATGAGTAGAGGTCCAGAAAACAAAACCCATGTGAAAAAATTGAAAGTACCAAGGTTGCTTAGTCTAGAGAGGAACAGAGAGAGGGTGAAAATTTTAACAGTTTTCATATATCTAATAAGCAGCTCTGCTTATCTATTTCCAAGCTGATGGCTGATAAAGCAAGAAGGAATGATCTTAAACTGTGCTAAGTGAGAGACAGATGAGACGCTAGGAAATACACAGTAATGGTATGGCGAGACAGGCCCTGGAAGAGTGCTGGAAATTTGATCATCTGGAGATTTAAAAAAGCAGGTTAGAAAAACGTCAGCCAAGAAACATTGGAAGGGGGGCAGCGGAAGGAATGAAAGGGTTGAACTAGGCAATCTTTTGACAATCTTTTGAAAATTCCTTGTTTCTGGATTACATTACTTCACATCCTGGACTGTTATATTACCTTTGCTACCTTTCCAGGCATTGGAGATAGCCTGGAGACAGATGCCATTTTCCAGATCAAAATGCACCAGTGGAAAAGGTTACCTTCCCATGTTGTTGCATGCAGTGGGAGCATGGCATTTCTTCTGACATTCCAGTCAGTTACCAGAGTGGCTTAGGTGGACATTCCAAAACCACTTCAGTAAAAATAACTAAATTAATAAACATCTTTTTAAGTGTGTATGTGAATCTGGCTATCTCATTTGACTGAGCAGCACCTGTTCCCCAGCAAGATCAGTGAAAAGTAGGAGGTGAGTCTGGGCTATTTGACTGAGCACATTTTCTTCTTCCCTCTTAAGACTTTGCAGACGTTACTCATAATTTTCCCTACTAACCTTGGTGCTTTCCCACCTGCCATCCTTTCTTCAAGGAACAAATATCTTTCCCATCCTTGGAAGTGCTCAAGTTCAGGTTGGCTGGGATTTTGAGCTACCTTGTCTAGGGGAAGGTGTCCTTGCCCACGTCAGTGGCTGTTGGAACTAGATGATCTTTAAGGCTCCTTCCAACCCAAACCATTCCATTCTCTCATTCATGCATCATGGCTTATATCTCTGAGATCTTTTACCAGACATAAAGTTAGTATATGGATAAGTTACAGTCAGTGCAAGAAGCAGAGTTAGAGTCTCAGAAAAAAATGGGCAAAGTAGATAGTGTTTTATCATTGTTTTAAATATCATGTCTGTTTTGATATATTGCCTTTCTGGCAAACTGGGTTCATCTTTCAGGAACTTCTAGCATGAAGCTGACAAGACATTACACACTACACAATCAGTCCAAGAAGTTACAGTGGCAACTGAAATGGCCTCCTGTTCTCAACAGCCTGTTAATATTTGGAGGGTGATTTGGGCATTTCCGTTCTTTGCTATCTGAAACTCAGCATATAACTTTAGATTCTGCAGAAGAATGCAGAAATAATTAAGGAACTCATCAAACAGTACTTCTCAGACTCTTACACTGAGACCTCAAAAGGAGGCTGTGCACTTTATCTTTTGATGCCTGTATTTGGGTCAGAACCATCCCAGGTACCTGGCTCTTCTCTTCAGCATCTCAGACTGGAGGGGATTCAAGTGCCTATGAGCCAGGCAGAAAGTCACACCAGCTGGCTGGGAGGGGATACTGTTGACATTGCCCTCTCCACCTCTTGATAATTCTGGCAAGGTAAGAGTCCTCTGGTTTTGAAACAAAGGTAAGGGAAATGTTTGGGACTGTGAATTTTGAGGAAGACAACTGAGCAAGCTGTATTCATCCCAGAATATAAGACAAAAAACTTCACCAAAACCCCCTTGGATGTCTTAGCTGTGTCCAGACTGTGATGTGCTCATTTAAAGCATCACCTGCTCTGGCCTCATTGGAGGAAGCAATATTTTGCAGGACTGGAGGTAAAATGCCGATGAAAGATTTTGAAAGGATTGTATCTTAGTTAATAGATGTGTCTTTTTAGAGACTGTGTAAAAGAGAGTGAGGCAGAGCTGTGTTCTTGACAAGAATAATCTGTGTATTGCTCAGATATTTTGTTAAGGATCTCATGAGAGTAGGGTTTAGCGATTTTTCAGTAATATATTGCAGATTGATAAGCCTGAGTCTGTAACTGCTAAAAGGTTAAAATAAACCCCAAGTTTTATTCCAGTTTTTTAGACCTTGCATCCATCTGCCACATCTCTTGTTCCACCTTGCATTTCTGGACCCTCTAAAAATCCCAGGTGTGTATAAGCATGACTCACACAACCTCCATCTGCTCTGTGATCCATGCAGGGCAGAAGTACCTTATATCACTGTCATGGAGCCAAAGGGCTCCCTTCGAACTAAACATGCTTTTTGAGTGGGCACAATGCCATCTTTAAAGGCTACTGCCATCTAAAGATTTAATTGTGTTTCCATATAACTGTTTGGATGATGCAGAGGGGTATTAGGCTTTGTGTCCTTATAAAAAACTAGTAATGTAATGGAAGATGAAAATGGGTTCCTCCAAAAAGCCAAACTTTTTACAAGAGATGCTCAAGATTTACAATTGTCGTGGAATATAGCATGAACCTGATAATCTTGATTTAAAGATTTAAATTTGCTTTTTTTCCTCCATGTTATTTTTGGTCTTTCATTTTATGAAGATACTTTGCTGATTTTGCAAGAGACACTGTGCAAAGCTCCAACCTTCAGTGCTGGTTATTTGCTTTTAAAGGCAATTGCATGCAAAGATGCATTTCATCCAGACTAGAGGTTGAAATCCCTGCCAGATACTGCATAACAGTAATGAAGGTCAATACAGTTTGTTCAGAAATAGCTCTAAAAATGGAAGCTAGTTCCAGTCTGTAAGTCCTCAGTTCACAGGCTTACCAACAATTTATAGATTTACTCAAATTAATCTAAGGGAATTTGCCAAAATATTTAAAATTATATCCACAATTTCTTTTAAATAGTTCCTTCCATATGTAAAGAAGTTCTGGAAACACTGTGTGACAGGACAGAACTTAGAAATAAATGGCAAAACGTGTGTGGTGGTGAAATTAGAAAGACTAGTATTCAGAAGGAAATTATTTTGTATATGCACTGGTCAGAATAGAAACATTTACCAGAGCAAATTCCACTACCTAGAAACAGCTTCAACTAAAATATTTCAGCAACACAGCTGTGGAGTAAGTGACTACAGAAAATAAGAAATAGCTGCTTTTGCTCAGGAAAGCCAGCTACTTTACTTGAAGGAATTTAATAACCTTTCACTTGCATGAAACTTGAACATGGAAAGAGGCTTGTAAGTATTGACCAGGCATGTTTTGCATGATGAGCAGCCTTCTCCCAGCTCCGGTTTTCGAGGGCAGGGAGGAGGAACAGTTGCAACATTCCTTGCAGTGTCACCATTCACACTTCAAATGGGAAATATATGGGAACAAGAATAACACTGGTGTGTTATGTATATTAGAAAGCACCAAAGTGGATATAATTTATCCCTATGGCATCCAGATGCCGTGGAAACTGATGTCATATAAGCCAGGATGTTTCTTTTATGATTTAAATTCTGTTTCTCCTGGCCCACATAAAGCATATGAATACCACCAAGGGAGAATTCACATATAAACTACCAAATGCTTCTCAGCAATTTCAAACCTTTTCTTAAGTGACAGTAACATTTATATGAGCCCTATGTTAATTTTCAATCCTTTAGATGTTTCAAGAAGAAACAGAAAACTCTTTTAAGTAAAACTTTATGTAAAGCTTTGTCTACGACATTGTATACAAATCCAGATTGCATTGTATGTCCACTGGATGCAGAAATGGCCAGGACAGAGGGTAATGAAGATATTATTTCCCTACAGAGTGACTAGTTAGAAGGCTCTAAAAGTTTTTATAATCTTCCTTAACTGTTTAAGCAACCTTTTATGATCTCTTTTGTATCATGGTTCTCAATATCAAACGGTTGCCACTTGTGATAAGGAAAAGTAGATAAATTATATGCTAAGGGGAGTATAAGGTACTTGAATTGTTGGAAATCTACTTGAGGAGTAAAGTTTAATTTTCCTTTTTTTTTTTTTTTTTTAGGAAAGAGAGTGGCTGCATTGAAGACTGAGTTTTCTGTAATACACTTAGAGTTCATTGAGCACCAGTTGGAGATTTGATCAACTTTCTGGTATTTTTTCAGCGGCAAATTAACCAAGTCACTAGAACAATCTCAGTCCTCCTATAAAGTTTCTGTGGCTGAGTTTTGTCAGTTAACTTTGTGTTGCAGAGGACAGACATTATTTCTCAATCACTCATCATCTTCCGACCGTGTCCTTCAGCTTCTTCACAAATCTAAAATTAACCTTACTGTGTTGAAGTTTAGAAAACTCTCTCCTATAAAAGCATTTCTTGTTAGCAGATGACTAATCCTTGCCATCTCTGGCTTCCTGTGCTATGAAGAACTTCATAAAATGGTAAAATGATTCGGGTAGGAAGGAACCGTAAAGATCATCCAGTTCCAGCCCTACAACAGGTTCCTCAGAGACCCATTCAACTTGGTCCTGAACACTCCCAGGTATGGGGCATCCACAGCTTCTCTGGGCAACCTGTCATTGTCTCATACTCACAGTAAAGATTTTCTTCCTAGTAGCCAATCTAAACATCCACTCTTTCTGTTTGAAGCCATTCTCCCTGGTCCCATCACTACATGTCTGTGAACAGTCCCTCTTCAGTTTTCCTGTAGACTTTCTTTAGGTACTGGAAGGCTATTATAAGGTCACTCCGGAGTCTTCTCTTTTCCAGGTTGAAAAAGCCCAATTGTGTTAATCTTTGTTTATAGGAGAGACACTCCATCTATCTAATCATCTTGGTGGGCCTCCTCTGGACTTGTTCCCCCAGGTCAATTTTCTACCTGTGCTGGGGACTGTGCAGAGCTGCATGCAGTACTTCAGGAGTGTTTCATGAGAGTGGAGTGGAGGGGCAGAATTACCTCCTTTGAGAGTGGCTTCCCCTTGTACTCCCTGTATTTTCTTATGTCTCAATGCTGCAACATTTGCATTCATGAGTATTCTGTTTTTTCAGTATCTACAACAGCTGCATTGATGGCAGCATTTTGTGTGTATGTGTATAAATACTTGGGGAAAAAAGTGACTGCCATGCTTAATGCTCTGGAACACTTTGATAATGATAGCTGCATATTTATTTTCTTTGAGGTTGATCAACAGCTATTGGCAAGGTGTAGGGATGGATTGCTTCTGTCAGCCCAGATGGTGTTCAAAGTAGAGTTTATTCAATGATATTTTAAAAATATTTACACAAATGTTTTCTTACAAGTTCTGAGAAGAACATTCTGTGTTGACTACAATATATTCTTTTCCTTCAAATGCTTTTTTTTTTGTAAAGGCCACTCTTCTTTCCACTTTACTCCTTCATTCCCCTGTTATTGAAAGTCTCTGTCAGAGGAGCTCTGGGGTAGGCTACAGGGCTAACTTTGGATGTTATCACCCCTAGCAGCCTGCACGAAGTTATTTCCCCAAGGAGGATGAGAAGAACAGAGCATGGGCCCACAGGCTGGCTGCTCCAGTTTCCACTTCAGAAGCTGATGGCAGTGAGCTGACATAACAAACAAAAAATGCAAAGTCTGTGGTTTTCTGCAGAGCTTTTCTTTTTTTGACCCTGTTGGTGACCACCAGCAGAAAAAAAAAAGCAGGTACAGAGGAGAGGAGACCCATAAGATCTTTAGTCACCTGAGCAGTTATCAGTGAATGTGATCCTCTGTCAGGGTAGCTGTAGTCAGAGCTGCCAGTGTAGATGTATCCGGGCATGCTTTGAAGATGCTGCCTTGGATACGGCCCGACAAATAGCTGAGGCAGCACGGGGTTCAGTGCAGGCTACACTTCCAGTTATTTATTCAGCTTCTCCCATGGTTTGCATAACCCAGGCTGAGAGCCGTGCTGCCATAGCTACACAGTAACATCACTCCTGCGAGTTTAAAGTTAGACTGGGCTTGTGTGCATGAGTTCCAGCCATGGCTCCACACAAACAGACCAGCTCTGCCCTTATTTGTTTGTTTCAATTCCCCAATGGGATCTTCAGGCACTGCTGCAATAGAAATAATAATGAATAATTAATAACTTCTGCTGAATCATTTGAAAACTATTCACTGTGCAGTTGATGTTTATTAGTGCAGAGTAGGTGATGCAACAAAAGACAGCAAACAAAATGAGCTGTGGACTGTTTTGCTTCAATTTATTGTACATTTTCTTCTGGGGATAATTATGTCTTAAAATGAAAGCAAATTGTGTGCATTTGTGGTTGGAAAGATTCCCCTTGCCTCCAAACATCTTCTGAAAGTAGCTTTGTTTATTAGTTTTGGTATTATTTTACTATTAATGCAATGTTGATAAAGTGTCTGGAGGGAAGTGATTTTTTTTTTTAAATAGAGTTATGAGACGTCAGAACTGGATATGTTCTGTCCTGTTAATATTTCTATGTTCTTTTGGCATAAATTCATGTCAGCCTCCATCTTTGAGCCCAACACAGCTAGATGGAGCTCTTTGCTCTCTAATTAACAGGAAACCATCTTAAAGAACTAATTTAAAAATTTTGGACCAGTCTGCCAGTGAAAATATTCTCATTTTTAAAAATAAGATAGCTCTGAGTAAGAGCTATGTAGGAAGATTTTGCAAGATTAGACCCAAAAGCTTAAACTGCAAAGATGTTAATAATGAGCATGTGAACAGAGGTGGTTCCGCAGTGCATGGACTGGGGAAAAAACAAAACAAACCAAAAAACAAACAAAAAAAACCCCCAAAATCAAACAGAATTAAATATAACTCAAAGGTTTCTTTTCAAGCAGTAACTCTGTCATATATACATATAGATACAAATATTGAATTAGATGATATAATGATTTTTCTCTCTCTCTGACTCAATGAACCCAGACAGATGCCAAGTGTATTCATTAGGGAAGATAGCTAAGGTACTGCTTGTAAGAAGTTATATTGCAACAAGCCAGGTCCTGTGATCTAAAATACCATAGCTAAGAGAAGACTAAATATTGTATTCAAAATCTACAACGCTAGGCAACAGTCTTATAGCTGGTCTTGCTGGGTAAAGAAAATTTACCCTAGTATAGGGTAGATCTTTCCTTCTGTCAGCACTCAGGAAATAAAGATAAATGAAAATGGAGAACTAAATGCTTTAAAAATTGCAAAGTAAAGATACTCATAATTTATATACATTTAATTTATTATCACATTTTGGAAAAGGTAACTAATAAACATAGATATGAGGATGTTTACTTTGTTTTTCTTTGCAATACACACAGTTATGCTGGCTTTACACTAAAACCTTTTAGAATCAGTGGAAGATTTTCTCACTAGTAGGAGAAACTAAAAATAAACTGTATCATGTAATTGCTTTCACAAATCACTAATCAAACTCCGCTCCTGAAACTGTGCTTCTGCCAACTACTATGGCATCCTGGTTATTACAGACACACAACAGGGCTGTCTGCTTCTGCTTTGTTCTCCCCTTCCTCATCTATCAACACCATGAGACAGCAGAGGGAACAGAGTTGCAGTGACACTTTTTGGCACCCATGCATCACCTCAACTTCAGAGCACACAAGCATTTTCACTTAACCTCCTGCTCGTTGTGCTGTCCATGACCTGGACCTGCTCTTCCCAGGAACCAAAGGGTGCTGGGAACACTCGCTTCCCTTAAGTACCTCCATTGCCATGGCCCAGGACAGAAGACTCTAAAGCAGGCTTTGGGATTTTCTCAGCTGTACGTGGCATTGTGGACCTGATGGAGTCTGCCTGAGCTGTATAATTCAGTCTCATGATATTACTGTCAGTCACAACTTTAGTTCCTCTTCACCTGTTCAACTCCAGCTAGCAATAGTTTTTGTTTCACTGCCACACAGGAAAGCTGTTACAGCATCTCACTGAAAGATTGGGAACTTTCTACTCTCCCAATATAGCTTACTGCTAGCCTACTTTATCTCATGAAAGTATACCTGAAAGCTTAACTAGATCCTCCCTGATGCTAATGGAGTAGAGTCATGCTGTGGCTACATTAGCAAATTAATTGCAGCAATACAACTGGATTGGTAGGCAAAAGCAGTCATTGATGACACTCTTGTGTTATATCCTTCACAGGCACTTTGGAGTCATATCACTTGAGATATGATTTCTTTCAGTTGAATACCTCCACTGCATGTGTGATTTAAAATTTTCCAAAGGAAATCTGTGCTTCAGATCTTTTTTCCTGGATCTTGAGTTCCTTTAGGAAGTGCCACTCTGCCTGCCTCCCTCATGCAGATAAACGCCACTGCTCACAGCAGTTGCCTCCTAGTATTATCTATCTAACATCAAACACGTGAAGATATCACCTCTATTCCAGCTCATGCTGTGCAAGACATTACCTGCACCTCCATCCACTTCCCTCCTCAGCCTGCACAGCATTTGCTGCTCTGTGCTGTAGTCATGGAGTTAGTCCTCTGGCTTCAGCAGGTACCCCAGCAGGACAGCAACCAGAAACTGACATTAGCAAGCCCAGATTTCTGTCTGATGACTTTGCCCAGGCTTGATTGATGTTGAATTGAGACTACTGGGACTGCACCACCATTGGGATTTTCCACTGCAGTTGGACACCACCAAGAATCTCTCCTGTGAGCTGGCTTCAGGGTCTTGTCATCCTGACATGTGATTTTGCAAGCTGATACCTGTATTCAGAAAAGCAACAGAAACCCTTTGGGACTTTACAAACTTCAAAGCCTCATCTGTGGCTAATGGGATGGACAAGTCCACCACAGGCAAGTTCAGTGAAGGTTTCCAAGACTGGGATGGACAAGTCCACCACAGGCAAGTTCAGTGAAGGTCTCCAAGACCCTTCTCCACAGCTGCTTCCTACATCCAGAGCAAATAACTGACATAAGCAAAATTTTTGAGACTTTTTCCATTCAGGGGCTGCATTACTGATTGTGTTATGAGGGTGAGGGACAGGGCCCTTCTTCTTCCTCCTGTTTCCCAATGCATGGGAGCTGTGATCCCCTAAACTGCAAGGGCTGCCACCACTCGTTCAGGCCAAGATGCCTTGACAGAGTTTTCCAAAAGAAACAAAGATACTCATGCCTTCTGCAGCTCTGGCCATGCAGTCCATGGGGTGCAGGCACCATCTTTTCAAGCTGAACAAGGATCATTCAGGGCACTCAGGCCAGGTAGCAATGCTGCTCATGCATGCACGACTGGATCATGAGTCTGTGCTAAGGACTGTCCAATATGGGAATGCTCTCTTACTGCAGCGAGCTTCTTACTCTGTGTGCAAGCTGTGCATTTCAGCAGCACACTGCAAGGTGGAGGGCCACACAAAGCAGCCTTGATGGAAGTGTCCTCCAAATTATGGGTACCTGCTCTGTCCTGCCAGATTATGGCAGAACAGATTTTGGACTGAAATGCTGAGGAATAGTTTTTCAGAAAAGCTGTGCACAATCTGTTGCACTCTGCACATGAAACACCTATGGTGACATGCATGCAAGGGATGTTATTTCCTCCTTCATGAATGGAGAACATCTGAAACCAGATGCTTACATGTCCCCATCTTTTCCAGAAATTAAACTTCATAATGGAAATCATAAAGTTTTAAAAAGAAAAAAAGTCCCAAAGGGTCTTTTAAATCTGCTTAGTCCTTCTCTTCCTCTGGAAGAGGCTAACAGTGGATTTTTGTAGCCCAGTGGATTTTTGTAGCCCAAGTGTTGAGCTTCAATTTCTCAGCAGTGCTACTCAATACACTAATCCTCTTCAGTAAAGATGGTTACTCTAGTTAAATCTTCTCTAGCTTTCTGCCTCCTATGACTTTTTCTGAGTATCAGTATGTGCTTTGACTCAATAAGTCTCAGGAAACCACCCTCACTCTCCTGAGATGAGTCTCCTGCCCTCACAGGTCTTTCCTGGAGTAGCTGCTCTGGGGGATGTAGCAGCCAGAATATACATGGGATTCAGCTGAAAAGGATGGTGTGTGGGTGTGTTTTTTGCTGCTTAACAAAGATCTGACAGGAGAAGAGGGCCTTGAGGGTGGTTTGCTTGCATGTGGCTCTGCAGGGAGCTGGCAGCAACACAGTGGTGGGAGAGAAGCTTGTTGAAGGTTCTGTTAGTTGAAGCTGCCTGGGGATGGGACAGTCAAATGTTGCAGTAGTATCCAGTCCTGGGCTGGAAGGGACCTCTCAGCAGGAAGATTATCCTCCTATGTCAGACAAAACTCTGTCTTACTTCTCCTTCATTCTTTTCAAATTTTAGGAAAAAAAAAAAATCTCCAT
Source organism: Polioptila caerulea (assembly GCA_013397295.1). Taxonomy (NCBI): domain Eukaryota; kingdom Metazoa; phylum Chordata; class Aves; order Passeriformes; family Certhiidae; genus Polioptila; species Polioptila caerulea. The sequence goes on from VYXF01007953.1 coordinate 798,660, forward strand.
CGTTTCTGTGCCTTGGCTTTTGCCTCAAATGTTTGATTCACAGAGACTGAGCCCTTCAAGCCTCACAGATTGCCCCAGTTCCTTGCCCCAGAGGGACTTAAAGCTGGAGTCCCAGCTTTGTGTGCTGGCCCTCCTACTTATGAACACTCAGGGGCCAAGCTTTCCACACTGACACAGGTATTCAAGGAACCACTATATCCTTCCCATGCTGTGATGGGCCATCAATACCTACAACCCACAGTCCCTTCTCAGGCACCTTGCTCTTGTCCTATGGGAAAAAAAAAAATAAGATGGTGCATACTAGGATGTAGGATGACTCTGAGCTTTAGCTCAAGGTGAAATACCTGTATTTAAGCAGAAATGGGTTACCATAGGTGACTTCATCCTCTGAGCTCACAGGCCTCATCACTTCTAAGGACATCAATGTAGCAGGGAAATTGGTGGGAAAATCCACATGGCCAAGAAAGAACTGCTCAGGAGCAAGGACAGAGAAAGAAAGACCAGGAAGAGATGCAAGGAGTGGGGAAAAAACCCATCCCTACCACTTGTCAGTTGTAGCACAGCTAGTGGGGACAATGTTGGTTAAAACTGGTAAACATGGCCAAAAAAAAATGGCAGCACAGTGCCTGTAACTGTCTGTTGGAAAGAGGCAAGCAGCCACTGTGCTGTCCAGGGTTTTCTCTCTCTCCACCAGGCTGTCTGCCTGACACTGCTGGCTATAGGCTCCTCTCTAAGTCCCTTTCTTCTCCTCTTCCCAGGAACCTGAGTTTGGAGCTCTGAAGAAAGGTGAAGGAGCTGTTGTTGTTGTCCCTTCTGCCACTGAGATCCTGGCCCTTTTAAGGGAATATGGGGGACAGATGGAGAGGAGTGGTAGCCAGCTGCTACCCCAGTAACATCTTTGTGTTGTGAATACAGGGAAGTCTTTCAGCATGTGCTTTTCAGTCTCGTGACTGAGGGCAGAAGTGGGGGCAGAAGTGTTATGGTGAATGGTACCATATCTACATCTTCAGGTTGCCTGCAGGAAGGGACCATGTCAGAATGTCAGTGAACAGTAAGCAAGAAAGGACGAATCACCGTAGAGTGCTCCATTCACAGCTTTCCTGGATGTCTGCTGAGAGGCACTGGGTGAAAAGTTTTGGGTGTAGAGACAGCTGCTGCATGAAAAAACACTCTGGCAGATTGCAGACCTTGAAGAATACTTTACCAAGTGATCAGATCACCAATAGGGTAAACCACAGGTACAAATATACATCTGTAATACAGTTGCTGAAGATTCACTCTTCTTCCCAGCATGGAGATGTGAGTATGAAACTGTACCCATGCTTCAGTTAACTTGGATAAAAGGTGATTATTGCAAATTATGGTGGAGAAAAAAACCCAGAAGCTCCCCTGAATGTCCTCAGATGCCTCCTGCAAGGTTTAGGCATGGGCCCTGTAGTTCAGTACTGGCCTGGTGGCACTGTGGCACAGGGCTATGGAGGTTCAAACAAGCAGCCACCTTTGTGGTGGACTCCCATTCAGAGAACTTTTAAAGCTGTCCATGATGGACACAGACCTTTCTCTGTCCTCACAATATGATTATTTTCTTCAGAAAAACCATCTTTCTCTTCTCAAATTTCAAGCAACACTGCTAGCAACCTGCTGATGCTGCAACTGTGTTATTCAAATGTCTAAGAAATTTTCACCCTCTTCATCTCACAGTTTGATGAAAGATGTAATTTCATCAAATGTCTGCAAATCTTCCAGGAGAAAGGGCAGATGTCTGATACTTTGACACACAAACAAAGATTGCAAGCTGGAAACCGAAATCGTGGCAGGGTTGGACTGGTAGCCAAAAGGAAAGGCCGCAGATCCAGGGATGCCTCTGTAGAAGATGAAATGTCTTTGCTAAAATAGTCGAGGCATAACAGTTGTTGATAAATAGAAAAACAGAGATGACACTTGTTCATTTGAATGTCAGAAGAGATGCTTTGTGGGATCTGTGGAAGAGTCAAGAGCCTCCTCACAGCACAGATATTTTATATAACACCTAGTGGCAATGTGGCCCACACCCTGGCTCAAAACCCACTGTCTCCATGGAGCATTGGAACACTTGTGAAATGATAATTTCATTTTCGTTTCCTCCAAGGGGAATTTATCTTGTGTGCACCAAAATCACACTGCCATCCAGACCAAGATGCTGGAACTGAGGCAAACAGGGAAATCTCTTCAAAACTGCACAACTGTTTCAAGTCCCAGTGTCCATGTAGAACGCTTTCCTCACTCTTTGGAGCACCAGGGGACACAAGCTAAGATTTTTATGTCAGTGTTCTGCCCTTATAGCTGAGATGTAACACTGTAAATTGATGCAATACCTACAGGATCCCTGATTTATTTTCTATGTTCACTTTCTCTTCTGAGGAATATGAGTATAGGGATTCTTTTTAGCATCTGACCCCCACCAATATATAAGTTGGTATTTGGACCTGGGTACTTGGAAGCATCTACAGGTCAGTAATAAGGATATGACTGGTAGGCTGCCTCCCCTGAACATACAATGCTGCACTGAAGCTGGATGACTTCTACTGTGCCCAAAAAGGCTAAGTTTGATGGCAAACCTTCCTTCTTATTTCTATGTAGAGGGTCTTTTTTTATTATTGTTTGGCAGTAAACAATCCAAGAAGATGTCTCCCAAAAGTCCTGTAGCATGAAAGAGATTGAACAAAAGTAATCTAAGTAATTGGAGACAGTAAACTTATCCCATTGGACCTATGTGCTTTTTTAAGTTTCTCACTTTCAATTATGCTTTTGGAACTGACCAAAGTAGAAAAAAAAGGAACTGGATTTTTTTATTTCACCAAAATGTAACAAAAGGCTCTAGTTTAAGTCAACTCTGCTATCTCTGTTTAGAAGATAAATTTTAAATGCAAATCTTTGACATAGAATTGTAATTAATACAACATGAAATCAAAACTTTCCAATGTGATGTCTGGCATTTCCTCTTTACTACTTCACATCTTCCAGTTGGATTAGCATCAAAGAATCATCACAAGATGTTTGCCTGAGGTTCAGCTGCATGATCACATCAAACCTTTTTCTTCACACCTGAGGGATTAACTCAGAGTTAAGAGTTTTACCTACTTCAACCATTAAGTACAAATACTCAAACTTAATATGTATTTTTACACTTATTGTGTGATGATCAATGGGAGATTTTTGTTTGATTTTGCTCTTTTGATACATTACTTTGGAAAGAAGATACTCCAATATTTCAAGATGAACGATTGCTGAGATTTTGCAGACTATGAGGCACCAAAATATCCTGAAATGCCTTGCCTGACAAATATATTTACAGACTTGTTTAATCCTTAATCAATCATCAAGTCCCATTTATATGTAGGTGAGAAGAATCTTCAGGCTAACAAAAGGGTGACAGGAAACCAGATAGTCAGACATTTGGATAAAGTAAGGAGGTATTATCCAGGCCTGAGTGATATTCTTTAAAACAAGGAAGAGAAAATGCCAGTCCAGAGTTCAGCAGGGCAGATGAGAAATAGTATTGCATGCTGCCTTCTCTTTCCCCTGTTGACAGTAGTACCTGGGGTAAAGAGGCCCTTGATAGCCACGGGCCTTGCAGGAAGCTGCTGGCAAAGTCCAGCCACATGTGCACTGAGACAAACAAGGTTCAAGCACTCCACCTAGGACAGAAAGAAGTCATTTCTGGCATGCAGGCACTGCTGGTTGATTGGCAGAGCCATAGGAGAGATAAATCAAAGCAAATATAGTTTTAGACTCCTTGTGCTATCAGTGCCGTGCTGTGCTGGCAAGTCATCTTCTGTGCCCTTGTTTTTTTCTTCTCCCATTTTGAACAGGTTAAGGAGCACATTCCCAGTACAGCTCATGAAGCTGCCTTCTACCTGCATTTCCCTGAGCACCTGTTTTATAGTGTCATACCTCAACTCTGGGGAAAGCCACTAGCTTCCAATGGCAGTGGGTATTCCTGTTATTAATCAGTGAATAAAAAAATTGAGCTGTGCTTGATTTGGATTCCTACAGTTTATCTGCATTAAGTCTTGCACTTAGAAGTAATCTGCTCACCATCCTTCTCTTTCTCCTATTGTTTGCAACAGTCACTTATTTCCTGTGCTGAAATGTAGGATGTTATCAGATGTCTATGGAATGGAAGTAAGGGTGTCTATAAAGGGATATTCTACATAAATAGATGCTTCTCTGAGGTGTGGGAGTATACTGACATAACCATTTGTGCATTTGAACCTCCTCTGATTCCTTTCAGACCCCTAATCATACACAACATGCTTCAAGTGTGAGCTTATTTCTGAATTTGTAGTTGAATATTAACCATTTCCCATTTATTCTCTGAGAAAATCTGGTGGGGGATAAGGTGAGGAAAAAAATGGTGAAGATACTATACCACAGAGAAATCAGAAAGATTTTAAATAGTTGTCAAATTAAAATGAATCATTTTTTAAGAGGCAGCAGCCAATATCTTATACTTCAGGAAAAGCCACGTCCAATGTCCACAGAGATTGTTTCCAATGCTGCTGATGGTATTCTTTCCTGATCCAGCAGTAATTTAAAAAGTTTTCTGTCCCTGTGTATAGCTGGAAAATGAATTCTAGGATGGATTAGGAAATTCTAAAATAGAAATCAGGAAGTCATTTTTTCACATGAAAACATTAGGATTAACCTTCATGGTGTTGGTGTCAAAAAAGTCATTTGTGCAAAGTTATTGATCATACATTGATTGATTATGTAAATTAATACATCTGCACTGTTAAGGAAACTATTTCTCCTTTTCCTTATCTTATTAATTTATTTTCTTTCTTCCATGGTATCCACTCCCCTAAACAAGGGATCTTTTCCCAGTCCCTTAGCCACTAATATCTATGCTTCCTCTGAGGGGTTCCCTGGCAAAGTGAATCCCTATAGAGCCTCTGTGCCTCTGCAATCAAGGCTTTAGGACTAAGCATGCCCACTGGCAGTAAGCTCCCTCTTCAAGGCATCTTTGTTGCTTTTCTTGTGGGCTGGAAGTGAGGATGAGTGAAATATGGTCTCTGAGCAGTCTGGCAGGGGTGCCATACTTCTGCTCTTTCCAGCTGGGGCTTGCATATTCATTTGCTCAAGTGAAGGGGTCTTCTTCTATTTTAGATCATACAATTTAAAGTGCATACTCAGTTGAAAGTCTTGGATAGTTGCAGTGCAGTCCACTTTGCTAATTAAACCAGAGCTGTGTTTAATTCATTTTGACAGCACACTTCTTTCCCCTGTTATATTTGTAACAGCAGGAATTCTACTCGCTGGCTAGTAGTTCAACAGAAGCATGCAATTACAGAAATTGCCCATCAGTCTTCATGTTTCTTGCCTTGGCCAAAATAGTGAAACTTATCTGACCAGATATACACTGGGCGTGTGCCATGGAGGCTTTCCTGTTCCTCCAGGCAATCACAGGCGGCATAAATTTGAGCATCAAGCAGGGGACAGAAGCATAACTACAGATGTTCTTAACGTCTGCCAAATTCCTCAATCCTATTTAGAAATAATCACTGTTCTTTCTGGTCTTTTGAGCTAATGCTTAGAGTAGACTCAACTAGTTACCTAACATAATAAAGTGAAAAAGAGAGTAGGTGTATGGTGTGAACCCATGGTGATGCACAGACTAGACGTTAGACAGGGTAAGAAATTAGGTTTCTTTCCATCCATCAACTGTTAGAATGGTAACCAGAGAAAATACAGCCTGGTACAACAGTGATATCCATTGAGATCCATCAGAGAAAGAGAGAAGCAATAGCATCTGGATTTGCGAAAAAGAAAAATAAACGCAGCATTGCTTTTTGGCAAAAAGAGAATAGCTGATAATTTTCTTCCATCTACATCAATAACTTCTGTGTCTGCTCATTCACTGTCACAGCCCTAGGGTGCTTTTAGAACAACGGTCCATGAGAACCTTCAGAATTTCAGAAAGGTGTTTGAAAATGCTGTGCTGGCTCAGTATGCACAGCATTTAACCTGCAGCTGGAAAAGTAACACAAGAATTCATTAGGTGCCACTGCACCCTGTGAGATGTTAAAGGGTTGTCTTCTCTATTTTGCAAATAAACAATAAATAACAGCAATTGTTAATGCTCAAGTATAAACCTACAACATTATTAACAAAGACCAATACACAGTGCAGCTTTCCTCTGTACAACTGTCATTTTTTTTTTTTAATACTTTAACCAGTTAAAAAAAGAAAGATGATTTCAAGCTAATAAAAATACCAGGAATATTTCATGTAGGCTAGCCACAGCCTCATGACAGGAGTCTCTCTGAACACCAAATGAAGACAGGATGAGCCGCCCACTAAAGGCAACATTCTTTCTTTCTGTCCCTCTCTCAGCTTGGCCAACTGCACCTGGCTCTTAGGCTGTTTTGAGAGGACACCCATGTAGGAACACTAAACGCTTGAGTTCATGCAGAAGCTGAGGCCAGAGGGCAATGCTGACCTGGTGTTAGGCAAGGAGGCTGCAGACCCCAACTCTGGCCTTTCATGTCCCTTTCTCTTCTCATGATGAAGCAAGGAGACCCTTGGTCAAAACACACTCCTTCCTCCTGGGAGCAGCCCTCGTGTTCCTCTTCTCTCTGGACCTCTTGTGTACTTTGTGACTCTTGTTCATTCAAATACACTATCCAGCTATCCACTATTGACAGGAGAACCAACTATCCTGGAGTGATTTCAGAAATTATGCTAAAATTGGCAGATGCCCATCAGGGTGTTTTTAGTTATTATTAGACTTTTCATTTCAATTTTAAATATTTTTTCAAAGTATGTGAGTTCCTGACTATACAAGAGCTAAGCACACAAATACCTTTAAATCTGTGGTTCCTAATCCATGCTGAATATGCATTACCACCTTAGGTGAAACAAGACTCTTGAAGGTTTAATGTTTGATCTAAGTCCTCAACTGAAATATATCAAAGCTGGTCAGGTGCCTGCTCTATTTTTTTTTCCCAAGAAAAGTATTTCCACATTTGAAAATAATTACTTTAACTGTTTTGTTTAGTGAAAGAGTTGCATTGACAAATATTTCACAAGCTACTTCACCTTCTTTGGCTTATTCTTTTTCCCCGTGTTTGTTTTTTTTAGCAAGCAAAGAGAGCTAGGACAAGGCAAACGACGTAAAAGCACAACCTTTTGTTGTTTTATTACACTTGCCCAGTGCCCTGGAATTTTATTTCCATGACAGCCTTCTTGAATGGCATATTTGCTATTTTCAGTTTACTCTGCGTGTGTTTGCGTATGTGTGTGTGAGTGTGCGTGTGTGGGCGTGCCTGAAGAACAATTCCCATTGATGAGAAAGGCCAGGAGAAGGTTTTAGGAGATGTGATGAAATACTTAGAAGGAAATAGTGCCTGTAGCTGCCAGAAGAAATAAATTAATAATGTTTACAGCTCAAAAGTTTTTAGCAGCCAGGCTAGGGTGAGTACATGCACATGTGTGCGTGTATGTGTGTGTTTGTACGTGTGTGTGAGTGTGTAAATACAAAGGTTAATGACTCACACTGTGTTTAGTCAATGAATGAGTAAAAGAGCCCAGGCTGCAGGCATCAACTAGCACACATGCCTAGTAATCATCACCCAGAACCCATAAACTGTGACATTTCACTTGCTTGGGACTTTCTGGCAGCCCTGCTATCGTCATTACCATTTATTGGGTCCTTTAAGATGTTATAAAAGACATATTGCTTTTTCTTTTGTAAACAAAAGGATACTGCATGTTTACAGGTGAATAGTAATACTTAAGATAGCTGACTTTGTTTTATTCCAGGAGAAGCCTAGTAGCTGCTTGGAAATTGTAGAAGTTTGGGGTTCCCAGAAATCACTTGTATTTAAGGAAATGATTGAACAACTAGCCAACATCCACTTTGGCATAAGAGCTCATTCTGTCTTTATTTCTGAATAACTGACAGAAAAATTTCATATGGAAAAATTTCTCCATTACCCACACAAGTAGATCTACAGTTAAAAACTAAAATAAATTTAAAAACAAATGAAGAAACTGTATCTGAGCACACAAGGACAGTTCTGATATTTTTAATGATCCACGTATTTACAATCAGGAAAAGAAATGGCATTTGATTGATTTTCACTCCTTATCCAGGAGTGAGATGTTTAGCTCTATTGTCTCTTTAAGTGGATTTGTGCTCAGACCTCAAGCTCCACAAGCAGTGAATGCTCTGAAATAAGTCATGTGTCTCTCTAGCTGAGAGCTGAGGCTTTCCTATTTATATGGGATCCTGAAACATTCACTGACTCTACTATCAGAAGCCATGCAGAAACTCCTTCTAAAACATCCAGGAGTTTATTCTCCCTGAATAAGTGAATGAGTATTTTTCTTCTCAGTGGAGAGAAAAGTGTTCAGATATTTCCAGACGAAGGAGGAAATTGAACCTTTCAGACATCCAAGATTCACACACCTTGGATGTCTGAAAGAGTAATGGTAGATTCTTTCCATGCCATTTTTCCATCCAATGCCTACATCTATCTTTTCTTTGCCATTACTTTATTGTTCTTTTTAATTATCTTACTTGGAAATAAATGAAAAGTTTCATTTGTATTAAGGGTTTTTGTTTTCAATGGATCTTTTTAGCAGGAAAATTGGGACACTTCCATACGTTAACTTCACAGCAATCTCCAGCTTTTGCTCTCAAAATCTGGGTAGCACCTGTTCTATTTTCCTTATTTAAAACTGTAGCAATAGGAAAATAGTGGTCATTGATAGCCAGAACACGCAGTCCCTGACTGTGCACAGAAAATACTTGAGCAAATATTACACCTTCCAGATGTGTCTGCAGAGCATGAGCAGAAAGGATTTACCCTCTAATCTCTGAGGTCCTGACTTAAAGAAAGAGCAAAAGTCATACTAGGAGAACTTCAGTAATTCTTTGTTGCTTTATATCAAAAGAATTTTTAGAATTTTAATATTATATCTAAAAGTATATGTATATGACTTTCAGCAGTCAGAAAATTCCAGTTAAGTTTAGTTTTCTTTCTTCTCTGTCACTTTGCCAGATTTAATCAAGGATTAAAGCTGTGACTTGCTCACCCCTGGCAAGAAAGGTTCACGCATAAGGAACTGGGAGAGCTGCAGATTGTGCTCTGGCAAACTCAGCCACATGTACCTTTGATCCTGGAAAACCAAAGGAAGCACAGACAGAAGATCTGCATCTGGGAAGGCCTGCTAGCTCTGCAGATGCAGATACTGAGTGTGCCCAGCTGGTGTGGAGTTGCTTGATATCCAGAATTTGTGTCCACCTGCAACATACTGGTTTGTTGTTCACACGGGGATTAGGTATGGTTGCACCTGAAAAGGCTGAAGTTAGAGGACAGTATGTTCCTATCAAATTACATGAGGGCTTAGAGCTCCAAAACTTGGCTGATTCAGCTTCTGAAGTCCAGTTAGCCAAGTTTTGTGGTGCTTATAACATACACAGCATCCAGAAGCTCATCTTCTCATGTCTTCATTTGAGCACTCTCACTTTCAAGAGTAAGATCAGACAGCAGAACATCAGTGAAGATGAAATCTTCCTCCATTAGCTTCTCTCTGGAAAGACAAATTTCATCTTAAACTTTCATTTGTGTGTTTGTAAAGATGAGAGAACAGTCACCCCTGTTGAGACAATAAAGATACACTTTGCCAAAATCTGGGGTGACTGAGGGCAGAGGTTTATTGTGAACTATAGAATAATGCTGTGAAACAGGATACCAGCATGACATGGAGGGAACATGGCATTCATCTTTGCCCACAGAACTGCCCTGACAGGTCAGAGTTGAACAGTAGTATTGTTACACAGGTGTTTAAAACCTGCACAATGCAATACCAAACATTCACTACACGAAGGTGAAACCTGCTGAGCCTGTGCTTATGGAGGCCTCACGTCATGTGACAATAGCCTTGGAAAGAGGAAGGTGCTTTACACATTGTAGGGTCATAAATACCAGCTTTTTTCCTCATTCTTTATCAAGTACAACTTCGAAAAGCACTGTGGAAATTCCCTTAGCATTCCTAAGTATTGAGATTGGGGGCATTCAGGGCATTAGAGAGTCTACACAGCCCACACAGTAAATGTATTTGTAAAGTACTGCTAAGGTGTCTGAAAAATTATGGGACACCAGATTTCTACAACAGTACAACTATGTCTTCAAGTTGCTTTGTGTTGCAGTTACAGACATCTTCTGCATGGCTATTAGCAAAAGCAAATTAAGGTTGTAATAGACCCACCTCCATCAACCTTTGACCATCCCCAGACAACTAGTGTCATGAGCTGTATATGCTTGTTGATCTGTAATTTCTTGACTGTCAGCAGCTGCTTGCCCTCCTCCCACCCTTTTATCTCAGGGTACTTCCTATTTGAAAGGTATCATATGTCTGGGGCAGACTTTTGCCATCTCTGGTGCTGAGCTCTGTCTTGGCAGCAGAGACTCATTGAATCATGTCAGTTCTGCTGCCAGCTGTACTGGCATGTAGAGCCCTCTAACCAAATGGCCATGAACTCACACACCTTGCCAGTTTTCCCTTAATTTTTATTCAGCCAGCCAAAAAGCAAAAGCAATCAAAAAAAATAATTTATCACTCTGGTCCCTGAAGCATGTAAAAATTAAAATATCCATTGAAATATATCTCTAATAGAAAACTAAAAAGGTTGCCAGGAAAAGTTTGTGTTCTTCTTACAAATAATAGCTAACATTCATAAATGAGATGTAACACTATTCGGTGACTAGGTTTGGGGTAGAAGTTCTGAGGTATTTGGGAAAAAAGGGGTAAAAATGATACAGAGTACTAAAATCAGCTTCTGCACCTGTCGATATGATGGCAGTACATGCTATGGATTTCTTTCAAAAATATCATAGGGGATGTTTCTAAGATCAAACTAGAGAAACTAGTTCTTCATTAACTAGTAAATTAATTGGACCAGTAGACAGAACTATAAATTACTGTGATGAATGTAATAGGGAAAAATTGGGAAAATCGGGAAAAATAATTGCTACCTTTGAAAAGAAAATGTCTGTTTCTGAAAGTCTCAGGATAACAGTACATTCCAAGAGATGTGATTGACCAAAAAAAAAAAAACCAAACAAAAAACAAACAAACAAACAAAACTACATTGCACTTTGTATGAACATTTGTATGAAAAATTGATATTTGAGCAGGTTTCAGTTTTTTGTGGAAGTGCCAGGATATCCTGGTAGGCAGGAAATCCAAGTCTACATCCATAGATTTCAGCACCCAGAACAGAGTCTTGAGTCTCAGCACTCTTCATCCTGGGCAACAGACTCAACTCAATAATGCTGGCAAACTTCCTCCCTCCCTCTCTCCCCCTCTTGCTCTTACATGCACACACACAAAAACAAAGTTATTTTTGTCACAATTTCATGTGAACTTAATACAGATAGAAAGGTTACCACCGAATGTTCTCTCAAAGGGTGGAACATTTGAAACAGAAGTTGTATTTCAATATAAAAATGTTTTGTTGAAAAATTCCAAACCCTCCTTAATAGATAATCACACAGTCCTGAGACCCAAAGTGTTTTTGTTAAAGCCTGTCATAGGATTTTTATAATTGTAGCTATATATGACAAATATTGTTATCTATTTTGGATTAAACAGAGCTTCTAGGGCCTGCTGGAAACAAACATCTCTGTCTGCATACAGGAAAAACATGAGTTTTTCACCATCTGAACTGTAATAAAAATCTTTGCTCAGCATGCAACATCAGTAGTAAAAATCAAACAGTGCTAAGATAGACAAGAAGATGGAGGACAATATAGTTATGTAAATTGAGAGTATGCCAAATCATGGTATTCACATCTAAGAACATAAAAAGTAAAGCAAAACAAAGCCTAAATGGGTTTTTTTTGCCAATGAGCTAAAATCATGAGGATTATGTAGAAACTACTGCATCATGAGAGTGTGAGATAGTTCATGGAAGGAGGGAGACAAGTAACAGAGACTAAGTGACAGAGACAAAATCCTGGGAATTTAGATGAAATGTAAATTGGGAGACTCCTTTTATGGGTTTCATGAGAGAAGAGAAAAGAGACGGTACGTGAGATTGGGAAACAACACGTTTAACCATGACTTAAAGGAAATGTTCTTTATGCACTGTGTAATTATCTATTAGGACTGCTTGCTAAAAGATAATTGAAGCAAAGGGCTTAGCAGGATTTAAAAAATGATTAGATACAGATAATGGGAACATTCATAGTTAATTAGACAGAATAAGTAATGTACAGGATATACTTACGGTTTGCAAGAGCCTGAGAGAACTACCAGTTAGTGGAGGTTAGACTGATATTCACCTCACAGAGAGATTATTCTGCACCTGTTCATTCTGGATTTTTGCACACCTTTTTCTGAAACATTTCATGTCAGACTAAGGATGACAAACCAGTCTGTGGATCAATGCTATGTTGGCAAAAGGCAACCAGCATGTCATAAATGCAGCAAGGTTAGATCTGTGAGAGGCTGAAACCAGCACAAAACCAGTATTTTGCTCTGCCCTTTAGAAAATGTGTCGAGTTGTTGAGACCTTGGAAGCCTTTGCTCTGTACTGGACTTGGGCAAAATGGGCTCATGCCTCCCCAAAAAAGTCTGGTGAGACCTGCATGGGCTGCTGTGTCTGAGCAGGGCTTTTCAAAGCAAACAACATGAGACTGAGCCAGATGAGCTCTATGACAGATCCTAACATAGACTGACGGATGTACCCTCTGGCAACAGAGGTAAAAACAGCTCAGTGGACATCTACTGTTCACTGAGTTTCTCATGGCACCTTGGGGTCTTGGTTCCCTGGGTTCCTTTCCTACCCTTGGTGTCTTCCCTGTGAAAGCAATGAAGAGGAAGAACAATGTTTTCTTTCTTTCATCTCACAGCAGAGCTGAGGACTGGATGAAGCACTTACCTGGAACTGAGGGTTGGGAAGAAATCACTGATCTGATTGAACAGACACTTTCAGAGTTGAACTGGTCCATTTTAAAAGGATTAGAAAGTTATAACTCTCAGCCCAATCCAGAGAGGTGTGAATTTCCCTACTTCTGTGTCACAAGTTTTTTTTAACCTTTTCAGGAAAATATTCTTTTGGAGAAGAGTATTTCTATTCATTTGCCACAGTTGTACATAATTTACAGTGATTTTTGCCACTCAAAGAGTGTTGCTATGATCGCAGAATTGACAAAATGACCGACTCTCAATAATGGTGGGATGCTGATAAGTTGAGGGTTACTGAAGAATTTCAGTCTTTTTACAAAGGCTGGGAAATTATTTTTAAAAGTGCAGTGAAAATAAAAACAAGAAGTAAGATGACTATACCTGCTAAGCCTAATTACATCCAGCATTGCGAAGTAGATTACAATAAACATTAAAAAAGACTGTATGCCCTTTGTGGGTAATTCTACGGGTCTTATTGAAGGATGAGATAAGGTTAGGCATAGTCCTCTGCTGGCTGTTTTACCAGCAGTCTGGCCACCCATTATTTTAATACTGTTCTTAGAAGATTATGTAGGATTTGAAAAATCCAGTCTGTAGTAGTTGAGAAGCTCTGTTCACTCAATATTTCATACTTCTGTAGTCAGGCCTAGAGGCAGTAACAGCATACATTGTCTTCTTCAATCCTCCGAAGAAAAGTTTTTTCTATTCCTAAATCCTTATGCTAACTAAGATTTTAAATAAAATCTTTTATCTTAAAAACTACAATGTAAAAGTAATGTTGAAAGTGTATGCTTCACTTTAAAAAGACTAACATTCTTACAATAACTTTTGAAAGTGTATTTTCATGGCTTATATATAATAAACAAATAAATTATATTGCACCCTAATGTCGATGTAATATAATTCTCAGTTGTTATCACAATTGGACAAAATATTATACATGACTTTTAAAACTTAAAATACAGATAAATAGAGAGGATATGTGATGTTTAATCAGATAAACATAAAATTACTTAATTTTTTTCACAAAGTGAAATTTGACTAATACATGCATAGCCTATGAAACCAGGCATACACAGAGCATAATATAGATATTTCTAGACAGTTCAAGGCTTAAAATTTGGAAAAAAAACCTCATGATATCTTTAAATTATTGAAAAGTGACTTAGATGTTTCTCTGCATGTTTCCATAATAATAGAAAATATTATTAAACCTCAAATTTTCTTTATTGGGTATTTCTGCTACTTTCTTAAAGAGCAACTGAAATTTTGGGATGTGTGTATGAAAATTCATGAATATTTTTAGGAATCTGTATGGTTCCAGCTGAAATCCAATGTATCATAATTTTAAAATTGTATGAGAGATTTATTATTCTTGCTTACATATTTTCCAAAAATTTTCATTTTGTGTTTGTCCAATTTTTATGTTTCTAGTAAATATCATGTTTTGCAGAGGTCTCAATACCAGCTCTGTGCAACAGGATACAGAGGTCCTTTTATGATTCTGTTGTTGCCTTCTGGAGGCTGACCTGGAACAGAGACCAGACAGAGCAAGAGGATAAAGTAGATATTTATTAAAAGACCTCAATGGGTACACCTGGACCACACAAGAGTCCAGCTGGACCACACCCAAAATGTGCCTAAAAATGGTCACAAAATGGACACCCAATCACGAGGTCCCACACTTTTAGAAGTTCTGGTCCATCAGTGTATCAGAATCAATTGTCCAACCACAGCTTCAGGTTATGAAGCTCCATCCTCCTGGTTTTTTCTTCTCACTTCTTTGTTGTTTTCATTCTTGGGCCTGAAAGTTGTCCTTGGTATTGAGCTAGAGAAGGAATTGTTTTATCTGTCTACTCTGTGAAGAGAACTCAGTAGCACCTAATATGAAACCTAAAGCTACTCACTAAAACAGCACAGAATCTAAAAAATATAAAAGCTAAAACCTAAGGCATCATTATTACAAATTATGTGGCTGGGTAATGTCAAATGCCCTCATTTTCAGTTAGAAGTAACTGAAATGAAGCCACATTTAAAGATATACCTGTCGTCAGAGGTGGTGCTTTCTGATGAAACAGCAGCTGGAATACATCTGTATTGGAAGTCCACAACCACAATACCATTTGAGAAATAGCTTTTTACAAACTAAGGTACTTTCTATGAGAAGATTACTTGTGGTTTTTGAAAAGATGCTAACAATATCTCCGGTCATATTTAATGCTGGAGAAACCTTTTAAAAATTCCAGATTGGTCCATGATATTGTCAGTGAGTGAAAAAGGGAATATGCCCATGTTTATTTAACAGCTGAGATAGTGTGAAGAAGTCCTCTGACCGTGTTCTAATCTCAGTTACACTGCATGAAACCAGACTAATTCTGGAATTAGTCCTCAAATAATTCAAGAAAGATTCAAATTGACCTTGGAGTAAAAACTGCCCAAGAGATGTCCTTTCACACAGCTGTAATCTTTCAAGTTGTTCTCCTTAGGTGAAATAAATTCTTTTTAATCTCCTTGGAAATGTTTTTGAAATTTAAGGAATTAAGTTTATCTTGTCATCGCCACTTTTAATAAGACTCAAGCCATTTGCTTGTTCCTACTGCTTGAGTTACAATAGGCTGAAAGATATCTCATAACCTGTCAGTAGTCAGACTGGTCTCACTGAATAGGAAACTGCTCACCCTCACTAAGGGAATCAACAAGTTTTTATCAACAAGCTTTGATTATTTTCTGAAATATTTTTTCTTTTGACTATATAAAATGCTGTATTAACCCATATTTTAAATATACATTTTGGAACACTATTTATTTATGTACTCAGTTCTCATGACTTCTCTTTAATGTTCATTACTCGAATGCAGTCTAATGATCTTCCCTTTAGCCAAGAAATCTAAAAAAGGAAAAGGTCCAGAGAGAGGGCAAGGGAGAAGGCAGCAGCAACTCCATAGACTGCAGCTGCATGCTCACATTGGCCAAATTAGTCATATTCATAGGTTTCTGAACCTAAGATGTATAGGTAGATGATAATTTCCCAAGTTCTTTCCATGCCTCTTCATTAAGATCTGGCCACATCAACATTACTTATATGAGACTGTATCTCTGTGCATAAGGTTATCTGCTCTGTAAACATGGTGCTTTCATGTCATTCTTTCATCCTCTCACTGTTTAAAATATGCTTTTTAATATGCTTTTCAAATCCAGTCGCTGTCCTTTGTCTCAAATGCCATGAGTTTCTCGATCCCTGAGTCCACCCTTCCTGATGAGAGCCATTCCTTCCACAGAAAGAAAGGTTAGTAGGCTGGCCAGGTAAAGTGTAACTTGCTGCCTTGCAGCAGATTCATCCCTAATGGTGCCATTAATGGAATCCTGTCCCCACCATGTTGTGCCACCTCTGGGGCTCTACCTTGTCCCTGGGCCTTGCAGCTCTGCAGGCAATGGGCATCCAGCCAGCTGCTGGATTTGGATGAAGTAAAGTTCCCATGGGAACTTCCAGGTTCTTCCTTTAGCCATTTCTGCATTTCCTTCAGCATGCATAGGCAGTGTAATTTTTCTAATTTGACAGAAAACGTGGTGTCATACCAGTCATACCATTTGCAATTCACAACATCCTCTTTTTTTTTTTTTTTTCTTTACAGTTTTGTATGGCTCAGCTCTGCTGATAATTCTGATAAAGATGCTGGTGATAAACAAGAAGGTATTCATGAAAGCACAGGGAGAGGTAATTCAGGATACACTGTTTTCTAGAAGCTTGAAGGCATCACTCTCCTTATATGAATCTTTTTATTACTGTACATGTTGTGTAAACATAAACTCTTTCATGTCTGGTTACTTTATCATGTGGCTGTTCATATACTTACACAATTTCTTAATTAAAAATTGCAAAATCTTTACAGTTTCATCTCCCTGATCCTGTCTCAAAATTAACCTTATGAAAGAGAAGCTGCCATTACAGCTCTGTGCCCTACAAGGGCTTAAATAACCAAGGTGGCTCTGCTGCATGCTCCCTGCAAAATTGCTCATGAAAAACAGGTTAAACAAATGCAGCCTAGTTGCCTGTGAGATGCTTCTATTTGCCATGGAAACTAAGTTTCACTTCTTGGTTCAAGCACCCAATGCTGGTACTTGGAACTCCCAGAATAGTTTTATCTTAGGAGTAGCTAGTTGTGTAGAGGGAATTTCTTTGGTGCAGTCTTTAAATATTTAACACTTAAAAAAAAGGGAACAAACTAAAAAATCTGTTCTCCCAAATGTGGAATATTAATAAATAGGCACCTTCTATTTTTAAGAATTCAGACGTCCTTTTGATTAGTACTTCACCCCCCCAAAAAAAATCATTTACCAAAAAAAATTACTGGCTGAAGGAAACACACAATTTTTGGATATCTCTCTTCCTTCTGGCATGGGATTCACTTTTTGGCTGTCTCACATCCAGCTGCAAAATAGATCAGTGCTACCAGATCCTGTTTCTGCAAGTAAGCCCCTGGGAAACATCAGTTCACAAAGCTTTAGCTTAGCTCTTGCTTTGTTGGGCATTATCTCAGTATCACAGCTGCCAGAGACCAAAGAGATATTTAATTGCTGCTTCAGTATACACTGAAGGAAGGATGTTTAGTGTATGCCTTACCTTTAAGCACACCTCCACTCCCAGTAGCTCTTACCACCTTCCAGCTGGACTTTGGTCAATTCTGTCCAAGTACTAAAGGTGCTTTACATTAGTCCCTATGATAGGAGCTCCTCTGCATATTGGACTTGCAGAACTGGAAGATCTCTCATATTCATGTTTTTTGGGAAGGGAGAGTCTTTGATGTGAATTTGGGAGGATTTGAATTTTTCAGGATATATTTTATTTCAATCTGTTTCTAGTGCAATTGTCCAGTTGATCATAGGAGAGGCTGACCAGTTAATATGGATAGGAGAGTGAATGTGCATAAATCTCTGGTCTAGGGTCTTAGGGGTGGGGAAAGGGGGAATCATATGCTGGAATCAGTAAGACTTCATGAGCCTGTTCTATAGACCCTTGCATTTCACTTCAATAAGTCACCAGACACGTTTCCTTAGTTAACACTTGCTTTGTGCCGTATGATTTGTAATATTTTGCACTGAACTGCAAATGAAAATCACCCTCAAAGATACCAAGTATATAATGAAGTTCAAATGTATGTATGTGCATGTTTTCTTGGGAGAAACATCTACAGATGAGATGAGGCTCGCCCCCAGGCATATCACATTCCTCCTACCCTCTTCTATAGGGATTCAGTCTGTAAACTGAGGAGTGTTTAATCAGTTATCTTTCATTTTTACCTATGGCAGAAACAAATTCCCACACCTATCCAATCCTGATGTAACATTTGCTGAAGACGATAAAAAAATTGGTTTCAGGCCTGAAGAAGGCATCCTTATCCAAAAGGCTGGTTTTTTGCTGGCTAGTTTAATATTCTTGCAAGGTTTGCCCAGCATACCTTTTGGCCATTCCTTCTACAGCAATATAAGTAAAGCTGTGCTTGGCCTATAAAGACTCAGGGTTAAGGACCTATGCCCCCTTACAAATGCTCTTTTTGGATTTGAGTGTCTGAATGTTCCCAACCACAGTTAGAATCTGAGTGCAATATTAAGTGCAACTGGTGTGTAAATAAACAAATACAAAATCCTGGAGATGCTTCTCAGCTGTTTCAACTGCAAAAATTAGTTTCTCAAAAGCTAGTTCTTGATATCAGTTCTTTTATTAAGTACAGTGAAACACAGAAATTTCAGTGCATTTATATTTTAGCTAGAGCTATGTCCCTAGTTTACCACACTAAAATTAGACTGAAAATTATAATTCCTGTTTTCATCAACTAGGTTAACTACTAGCAGTCATATTTTCATGGTTGAGCTTTCCTAAAATACACATTTATGTTCTGTGCAACTACTCTCTTATGCAAATATCACCAAGAGGAATTAATTGCGTGTGTTCTTCTCTCACACCCCTGGGTGAGAGCTTGTCAGGTACCACCACGCTGAGCACAGCACAAGTTCAGCAATAGAAACCTTTGCTTTAAAGACTTTTAGGTCCCTACAGACTTCAACTCCAGGATACCAACTGCACGTCCTCTCCTGACAGCAGCAATGCTTCAAGTGGAAGTGCTTGGCAATCCCCACCACTGTCCCCTGTGAAAATTTGCTTGTGCTAGCACTTTTTGCCTGGCTTCAGCTTTAACCTGGCTCATTTTGATGTATGTGGGTCAGGGACTGACTACTCCAGTAGCTCAGCTAGCAGGTCCCTAAGACAGTAAATTCTAGGAGTCTGGCAGTGACAGCCCTGAAAGAGGGCTCTTCCCCCTGCAGCTAACAGAGGGGGTGGAGATCTAATCAGTGAAAGTTTTGGTTGTCTTTTCCTTTCTTTTAATCCTTTTGCCTCTGAATCCTTTCTAACACAACAACTGGTAGTCTAGTGCTAATGTGTGCTAGGGAGCTGACATATGAATTTGTATAGGAAGGAATATAAAAGGAAATATTCAGTCAGAATATGGAGGTTTTATTTTTCCAGGCATAAGTGAGATTTCCAGCTATGGAGGAGGCCTGTTTTCATGCTCCCCCTGAAATTCTTTTCTGCAGCTCATTGAGCTTCTGACTCATTCATTCTGTGCAAAACCATAAGTGCATATTTTAAAAGCTTATATCTTTATTGCTCTTTGTGTACTCTTCCCATTCCTTTTTTTGTTGTTTATCTTTTTTTTTCTTTTTTTTTTTTTTTGATAAGCCAAATGGGTGAAAAGAATGATATTTTTAATCTGTTTTTCAGTACAGATCTCATTATGGGCAAATATTAAACACAGTTTCATACCTTTTAACATATAAACCCTTATTGTCTGAGGTGTAAAAATGAGTATCTTAGAAAAAGTGTCTTTCCTTCTTTTCTTGTAGGAGCTATCACTGACACCCTGCTGGAGATCAGAGGACCTCAAATTTCTTCCTGCTTGACAAGCACAAGGGCAGGCCTACATACAGACCAGGAGACACTTCTTGGGAGAAGCTGACAGCTTGGGCATAATGGGAAGGCCAAAATGCCTGCTTATCCCCTCTGGGAGAAAAAACAAACAAACAAACAAACAAAACCCCAAAAAACTGAGAAAATAAATGGTTCCTCGGACAAGTGTTTTCCAGGCCCTGCCATAATTGTGTAGGGAGAAGGAGGTGAGTGGGCAGATGATGGCAGCATGTGATGGTTCCACTGGCCTCCTGCATTGGGGATCCACTGGCAGGTCAGCACAGGGGTGCAGGGAAGGCAGCTTGCTGGTGGCACTGCTTAACAGATGCAGAGCAACTCTCCCCACAGGTTTACTGCCTCTGAACACAGGCCCCAGCCAGGTAAAAGGGATGTGCTGTGCTGATGCCAGCTGCTTGAGCTGGAGATCTATTGTCCTGCACTTCCACTTTGGCTCTTACTGGAAGAGACTGCAGCAGGACAGACTCCACTTTGTTCTCCAATTGATTTCCTTTCTCTGACCATTTCTTCTTTCTTCATCTTCTCCCCACCTCTCTTATACCATCCCTGTTTCATATTATGCTGAGTGACTGTTATCAGTCGCTGTGTGTCATCATAGAGACATTTAGACATCATTTAGACATCTGGGCCGTGTCTTCATCACTGAGATTGCCTTGGACTCCTGAGATATTCACTTTCTAGTGAAAAGTTTGAACATCTTACATTAATTTTGAATTGTATAACAGTGCTAAATACTTCACCCAAGCTTAGCACCTTCATCAGATGTTCTCTGACTGTTTTCAGTGGAGATGGCAGGATTTCTATAATTTCTACTCTTCCTGATATGCAGCTGAACTGAGGCAAAACCATGTAATTTTTTCATTCCATGAAGCAATTCATCCAAGATCACACTGGATTTCAGAACCTGTATCACTTGTCAAGTAACAATAAGATAATAGCGCTGAAAAGTGGCATTATCATCTCTCTTCTTTCAAAATAGTCTAATGAAAAGAGTGCTAATGTTTGACTTTCACATGAATTGCATGATCCTGAGGTAATCAGACTAGGAGAAAAGTCACCATTCTGAAAGTCTGCACTCACTCACATCCACCAGCACAAACTTGTCTTACCTCTTCAGCACCACTGAAGCATGATGCCACCAAAGCTTTGTGCCAATAAATATCCCCAGGATAAGGCTGCTTACAAGCTTCCCATTCATGAAGTTCTCTAAATATTCACTGTCATGTGTGATATTTCAAAGGCATAACAGTAAGAAAATGTGTGCTATTTTACAAGGGTGAGCTAAATGCATTTCTTCTGCCCTGTGCTTGAGATGAAAAGAAACCAGGCAATTAAATAAGGAAGTCTGGGGCCCATTTTATGGCATTATATGTGACCACAAAAGGGAGAATGGTAATTGTCACTGGTCTGTGATATCCTTTAGCAACCTGGCTCAGAAAATATCTCTGCGTCCTAGAATGCTGGTGTTTTATAAAGCCTGCAGGCATATCAGTCTTCAATAAGAGAGCTCACCCCATTAAAGCATTTAAAATTAATTTTAACCCGGGGAATTCAACTCCTGTCTTTAAACCTTTACAAACAAGTGTAAAGCTGACATGCGCCATAAATTCGTGGTGGTCTGTAGAGGTTTTTTTTATAAGCTGAACAAAGCATAACAATTACATGGGGAATTCTGCAAAGCCCAGTTGGTGTGTATAGATAATACATTTAGAGAGGAGTCCTTTCTAGTTCTTACAAAAGCTACTGTATGTATAAAGTCTACAAGAAAATGTCACTGTGATAACAACTATCCTTTTGGTCAGGCATGTTATAATGAGAAGACAGTGCTGCTCCTTTATCTATGTGACAATAAAAGAGCAAAGTAGATATCCTGTCCCATAGCCTGGATATTGCAGTGCAGGTTCAGTTTGCCTTATATCACGATGATGAAATTTGTCCTGTTCTGCTGCAAAACATAGGAAATCTGCTGTTTGACTTCATGTGCTCCTTCCTCTTGAAGTGTTCAAACAAATGCACATTCATTGCTTTAAGATGAAAAAACACCGAATTTCAGCTCTTGCCCATTTCACTCTACCATCACAAGATATTGCACTGACAGTGGCTAATATGCAGATAGTACCTAACTGACCAGGGTTTGGCTTCTAGACTGGGCCTCCTGTAGTAAAGCAGTTTTGACTCCCACCCCTTCTTTGTCAAAGAGAACACCTATTCTCTGTCTGTCCTCCACCTGCTATGCTTCAAGCAAGTACTAAGGGCTTTCAATGCTGCCATTTCACTGTGCAAGGACACCATAATGGTGCTGAAACTCTGCCCTGGGGCTGGCACACTGACACTGCTGCTTATTGAGTGACCCCTGTGACCCTACTGTGTTGCTGTGTTCTTTGGCAGCTGTGCCCTGTTGCAATCTCAAAGGCAGCAACTCCGTTGCACAAAGTCTCAGGCTGAAGCATGGGCTGCCTGTGGGACACTCTTTGCCATGCTGTCAGGTTTGCCGATCTAACTCTCTTCAGAGTTACACTTGAGACCTGAAAAGAGAAAAAATCCAAGCTAATAGCCCCCCTAGTCCTGCCCTAACAGTAGTGGTGGTGTTTTTTTAAACGGGAACACTTCTTCGATACTACAAAGGAGCAGCTGAGATGAAAGAAGATGGGAATGTCTTAAACCTGCTTCCCTGGAGAAATCTTAAGTGAACCCTTATGTTCATTTATTTTCTGTTGGTATTTACATGCTGACTCTAGTCATAATTAAACTGCAAGTTCCTTAGGGCAGAGACTAGCCTTTTGTTTGGTGTTAATTAGCAGTTTATGCAACAAGGCCTCTGTGACTCGACTTCTGAATGACACAAAAATCAATGTGTTATGTTTTTCAGGTTTGGGGGAGGTTCTGTCAGTTTTCACACAGAGAAGATTGACATTTGGTTGAGGATCATAATACATGCACATTAGTGGAATGCTGCTGCTAAAATGATAAACAGTTATGATTCATTTGATGTTAAGACTTAAATGATCGTATTAGGATTTTGACTTAGTAGTCTGCTGTGATCTAGTCACCCTCATCTCTCCAGGCTTTATTTCAGGCTGTCTGCACAGTCAGTAAAGGAACAATGTGTGGATTTACTCCCAATTCATATTTTTAGTGTTTTCTGGAGTGGTTAGGGTTGAAAACATATTTACTTTTCTATGTTAAGACTTGTTATTCCTGGGGGATTCCAATGGGCTGCTAATTGTGTCATGACTGCCAGGAGCTGCTACTGACCAAGTGTCTACACTTTTCTGGCTCTGGTCTCCAGGTCAGTTAGAAAACAGTAAATATTTTCCACAGAATTTTACTAAGGACTAAAAACTTCTCTTAGGGGAAAAAGAAACAAGGTATATTTCAAATTTTCTGTGCAATACTAAAAGTATTTGATTCTGAAAAAAATACTCAGTTTTAGCTGTTTAACTGGTCTCTAAGAAAAAGTGAAAGAAGGAAATATGCTATGTGAAAGGTTTATTTTTTGAAGTCAGGTTTTCATTAAAACTTTTAAATCATCAAATGGAACACACATGGGGATTTAAGATATTGTTTGTGCAATATGTCAGAGAAATTTAACGCTTTTTCCAAACATCAGAGAAATGTTAGTTCTCAAACTGTTACCAGTCTTATTAATCACCCTGGATTTTTAAGTGCATATTTCTAACCATGCTAAACAATTAAATCAAAGTTAAGGCCAAAGTGTGCTTGTGAATATGCATATGCAATATCCATTTAAGTCAATGTGTGGACAAAATTTAGCTCTTAAGCCTTTTAACTGATAAAGTCCTAAAATAGCTCTACAGGCAAGAATTTCCTGGCAAGACTAGAATTTTGTAAATCTAAAAGCATGCAATCATATTTCAATGTAAAATAGCATATAACTATCAAGCCACATCTTGAATTATAGCCAAATGCAACACTACATCAAGCACAGCTCAGAAGTGCTATATACAAAATTAATGTTTTGTCAAGTTTCTGCATCGGTGCATAAAAAACACAGAAATTTGCACATACGTACATATCATTGTAAAAAACTGGAAGGTGCAGTTGTTCTCTTTGTCTCAGTTACAAGCTTTTTTGCTAAATGGAATGTGACATTTAGCTTTTAAAGCCAGAACAGGATGTAAGTGGACAGTATTTCAAGGAGAGTGTTATGTCTAAGGCTTACTGCCACTGTGTAGTGCTATATCCCTCCTGGGGGTCACATGCAGCACAGTCAGTGGCTTTCTAAGAGTCAAGTAAAGTACTTATGAGCTTAAGTAGCACAGAAATTTTTATAAAAGCCTTTCATCCTTGCCTGCCCTCTTCGCACCCCCAATCTGCATAAGTCTCAAAACCCAGTGAGAAAATTTAACATGTCAGAAAGTAATAATACAATAAATCTTTTCCAGAAACTTTTCAGTTAGTGTTTGGTTATTAGACTCCACCTATGCATATCCATTGTAATTAGCATTGTGTACACTATAACTTCTCATTTCCTCTCCCAAATCTGAAGTTCAGTGTTATGCATTGCTGGAGCTCCATCCTGGAGGAAAGGTTACAGGATATGCAGATGAGGGCTTAATGTGACTGATGCAATGGACAAAGCAAAAGTCGAGTTGGGAAGTGACTCTGCAGACGATGTGATCATAATGGTGCTTTGTGCTGGCTGCCTAAAACAGAGGTTAGACAGAGCTAAGAGAATAAAGCGAGTGTTTATTAAAGGCCTTCAACAGATACACCTTGGGCAGTCCAAAGCCTTCCAGAGGCTACACCCAAAATGGACAATGGTCACAAGTTTTTTCAGACAGATAAAACTTTGGTCAATTTGCATATCAGAGGTTAATTGTCCAATTACAGTCTCAGGTAATTAAATTTTATTCCCCTGGTTTGCTTTCACCCCCTGATTCACTTCTGTGTATAATTTTTGGGCCTGAGGCAGAGGGTGTCCTGTGTTCTCAGGCCTGGAAAGATTGTTTTCTCTGACCACAAGGTGAAAAGATCTTACTAACTCCCTCTATGGAGTTCAGAGTTATACACTAATGCAGTATAGGGTCTGGAAAAATATAAAAGCTAAAAACTTAAGGCATCAGTAGTGATAAGTCAAAGCCATCTCTGCAGCAGCACTGTGTACAGATATCAGTGCCTATTGCTGAGGCCAGAGAAGAGGACTTTGAGGCAGCCAGGAAAAGACAGCCCAGATTCCTGCTTTACCTGTAAGAATGGAAAACAGAAGGCACAAGACCAAATGGGAATGAGCTCTGGGGCCAAAGAGAAAGATGATGGTAGAGTGCATATAGAAAAATGAGCTTTCTTTCCTTGTCTCTTGTTATGTGTTCACATTGGGAGCTTGCATGTAACACCGCTGAAAAAACTCATTATGTCCACAATTTAGCAGTTCAGAGTCCTGGAGGGAGAAGAAGACAATGACAAGAGACATGAGTGGGACCTTTCTGAGCTGTAACTAACTAGGAAAGAGAGGCATAAGGGAGGAGATCTAAATAAGCCATTTCAACTCTGATGCTCAGTGAGCTCCTTCAGCTTGAGCCCACCTATCTCTTGGGTGCTCTTGGAAGCACCCAAGAATTCCTATCTCTTGGAAGCCCCTCAGAATACTGCCTAAAGTTCTCAAACAATTCAAAGCTAGTGACAGCTACCTAGTACCAGCTGAGCAGTGTTTCCAGGGGGCCTCATTCTCTTCCATAGAGCAGCTGCAGACAGCAGGAAGGCATGTCCTTTGCCTTCTCATATGGATGAGCAAACACAGTCCTTGGAAGCAGCAGGGCAGGGGCTGAGTCTAATCACACCAGCCATCCTCAGCTTTGCCATCCCCACTAGTAAATCAGAGCCTGTAATGCTTCCTGTGGAAGCATCTTTTTGCTTCCACTCTTTTTACTGAAACAGGACTTCTTGTGAGCTCACTTTGTGGATTAATACCTTCTTATAACAGAAGAAGGCTCTTGTATTGACAACTAAATTCTAGATATAACAGTTCTTAAGACACCAACTGCTAGCTTTTCCATGAAATGGTTGGAAAAGAAAATAATTAATTCCCATAATTTCTGCTGTTTATTTATAAAAGCGATAGTACCCAAAAAACCTGTTTTATCAGTGAAAAGTAAATTACAGCAGATTTCAATTTGTCAATGTCTTAGCTCACTCTCAGAGGAGAGGGTTTTTTGCATTCTTGCTTTTGTAAAACAAAATGCACTGATGAGTCTAGAGGCTTAAAACATACAGAATAATACTGATTTTTTTTCTACTTTTCTCCTTGAAGAAGTATTATCTTCTTCAAGAAGCTCCTAGCAAACACACTGGTCACAGCTGCATTCCATCTTCCACACCCCCTCATTTATTCTAGCACTCAATGTTCAGAACACTTAACTTCCTTAAAAAAATAGCATAATTTTATAGAAAAACTGAAAGTTCTTCTGTATTGATTAGTAAATCTGTTAAATTGGAAATTCTTCTGCCAACTGACATAATTTTAAATCCAAGGCATGGAGGTTTTGCTTCATCTTTCACCACTGTTTATTTAAGAATGGCTTATTCTGTCAGTTCCACTGAGGCTTCCTTGTCTAACTCCAGTGAAAGTGAAAAAAAACCCCCACAGGCTTACTGAGTCTGAAGGCTTGTGCAAACAACGCTACCCTAGATGAGGATTTATAACTATACATCAATATACAAACAGAGAGAATATGCACAGCTAGCTTTTAAAAAGGGCTGGGGTAAAATTGCATTCCAGTAAAGTCCAGCTTAAAAAAGCCTGACTTAGTAAAACTTGTTTTGATAATATTCAGCGTTAGTATTTTCATTATTATACATCTATTGAAAAGAATTTTCAGAAGGTCTAATAATTGAAGATGCTACAGAGGCCCTGCGTGTCTCCCATGGATGACTTGGGACGCTNCTAGAAGGTCTAATAATTGAAGACACTCTAGAGGCCCTGCATGCAGGCCCCAGACCAACTGGTGCGTGTCTCCCATGGATGACTTGGGACGCTCATAGGTTTGTCACTGTTATGCAGACATCTTCATACAGCTACTGATATCCTTTACTGCTTAAAAAACATGCAAATATTTCTGAGAAGGACACTTTCTGGTGGCATGCTCAGTTATGTCCCTTCTCTCACTGTTCTTTAAGAGTCTAACTTGATCAATCTGATGGCTCAGGTTGCAAAGCGCTTTAAGAGTTCTTCCTCTCCCCACCTTTGGCTGCTCACCAGTACTGCTGAACAGCAGGTCACTGCCCCCTCAGCACTGCTGAAGCAACAGTTACATCACTGAAATAACCTAAGAGCTATTTTCAGACAACTTTATGTATTAGTGGGGTTTTTTTTTGTTGTTTTAGCTTTTTAAACCCGGTTTGGTGGCTGGCTCACCTCCATAGAATTAAACAAGCACAGCTGAGGAAGTGATCGGTCAGTGCTCTGGGGCAAGAATAAGCAGCAAATGCAGAAACCTCTTAAATCAGCTGTCACCTGAAAAAAAGTTCTTGTAGCTACATCGTTGTGTGATGTGCTGGGGGAGTAAAAGAGTATTTTTATGAATATAACTGCAGTGATTCATGTGTTTGGTGTTCTGGAATGTGTTGAGCATATGGTATTGCAGGCTTTATGTAAGTGACCTTGCAAGTTTGTATTTTTGAATCTATTATGGAGCAACTAATGAATAGGTTCTGATTTCTCCTTCCTACTGGGATAAATCCTGAACTTCTGGAAAGCATATTCTTTGGGGCAGAACCCACAACTATTCCTGCAGGACTAGAATTTCTTTCATGCCAATGGAAAGAGGAGTTTTCCACAACATCCCCTGGGAGATCTTTACTCTTAGCGTATGTTAACTTCTTGTTTTTCTTTTTTTTTTCTTTCCTGTGGGAAGAAATTATGTGAGCCATGTTTGTAAGAAGAGATATACTGTATACAAAGTCTTAACATTTTCCAACAGCACAAATAAACTAGGAATCATCCTACTGTTCTTTTTCCTTGACAGATATAAGACTGTGATGATATTGGTGAGTGACAGGGCACCAGCGAGCATTACTGACCCCAGAAAATCCCTCACCTTTGGTGCTCTGCTGGTGGATATCTCCACTGTGGGCTTTTGGCTTGGCCTCTTGTGGGTGATGTGATGAAGAAAAGAACTTCATCTGGATTTATCACTTAGCTTGTTGACCACCTCAATAAAAACCTCACACTCAGCCCACAGCTTTTACACAGTAAAAGTGCTGACACTCAAGGACCAGCTTAATCTTTCTTTGGGGTTTTAGTTTAGCAGCAGATACCCAGTGTGCCATGGCACAAGGCATGGAGACCATAAAGGTGCTTATGCTAATGACATATTGTAGGCAAATACATTTCCTCTGTGTTGCACTGAAATTCCTTGACTAGGTGCCTAATGATTTATGTACTCTGCTTAACTGGCTTCTAAACAGTGTCTTAAAAGTGTGATAACTGAATCTTTTCATAACAAATAGTTAATTTTAAATATTACATCAAATGGTGTTGAAGTCTTTTAAGTGAAAGGCTTCAACTTTGTGGAGTTCAGGTCTGCCTTTGGTGACACTGCAGGGCCTCAGATGCAGAAATTGATCAGAATAGCTCTTTCAAACTCATTATTCTGCTGAGCCATTCTTCAGGCACTCATCCAAAATGTAAATGAGCATGTTCCAGAATGATTACTCTGCTCACAAGGAAGGGTAAATATCCCAAAATGAAATAATTTCTGCTCCAAATTAGATACTCTTTATAGAAGAGTCATTTGGTAATATGGGAATAGCAAGGAAGTATGGAGAGTGTATGAAGATTTTTATTACTCATATAATTCTGCTGTCAGTAATTTCTCTAAAAAGTCATAGATTTCTACCTTTGTAAAGCCATTTAGAGTGTATGAGGATGCTACAAGCACATCTACAAAGCTAGATGGTTGTGTCAGATATATTTGTACCAAGTAAAAAAATAAATTGAGTTTGAGTTCCCAGTTTGAATATTTACTATGGAGATAAGGACTTTTTAGTAGTTGGAGTACAGCACATCCAATGTATTGAACTACTTTACTTGCTTGAATGATAAATTGACTAAGGCCCCATTTAGCTGAACATTTGTTTTTGTGGCAGAGTGTTTTCACATGTCATATCTCCCCATCCGTATGCTCTCCCATTGTACAGCTGCAGAGTGAACCAGGATGAGACACTGATGACCTAGAAAAACACTCAGAAAAAATACACCTTTTAAATCTGTATTAATTCCTTCCTCCACTTTGGGCGCCTTGTTTGGTGCCTCCCACAGTTGTACCACACATGGTGTACAAAGGGAAATGAAAGGTAGACTGGCAATAACAACCCATCTTCTATTTTGTTATAGCTTTCCACTGCTTTATGTAAATGTAGAGAACTTTCTGCTGTTAAAGGTGGTAATGAATAATTTCCAAATCAAAGATAAGCGAGTGTGTGTGCATATCCAGTTGCTGTCAATCAGTCTGAAGACACAGTTGGAGAAATGGAAAACTCCACAGAAATGGAGTCATTGTCCTTCACCACCTATCAGTCTATATATTAATTAGTGTTGTGTTTAAAACTATGTTAGTTTTTATTTTTTTTTTCTCATAAGACACTGTGCTAACTTCTCAATGTTCTAGCTTCTTTTCCCAAACGCCTCTCAGAATTTGGTTCAGGTCTCTACAAGTAGCATGGCCAGCTTGAAATTTTAACACCACAGTTCTAATTATTTGCATGCAAAATTAAAATGCAAGAGGATAATTATGCTAAAAATGTTCTCTTGTCTAGACAAAACCTTTTAGGGTTGTCAGGGTGGGGGAAGGTTTCTGCATTTGTCTCCAAGAAATTGTGTACTCCTACCATGCAGAACAAGCACCCTGAGGACAGTGCCTCTGAGACATGGCAGACATAATGGTTATCCTCACACATGCACTAAAACATTGTTTTTTGATAGTGTCAGGCTGACTACTCATATGGCAGGCCAACATGTTCTGGCTTGTGCTGGCTTTACTTCATACCTGACTTTTACATCAAAAATGACTGTTGATTATGAATCAGTTTTCTTCAACCAGGTCAAATATTTTAATTGAGAACCAGTCTAGAAACACATGGCTATATCAGGTCCAGCCCCACTGTAAATCTAATCTTCAGAGTATCCTTTAAGATAGAAGAGTCAACTGGTAAAAGAACCCTGAAAATATCTTCTCAAAGGCATCTGGCTAATTAAAGAGTTGAAATTCAAGCAGCTACAACCTTAGGAAGTGTTTTGTGAATGTTGGTGCATATCTTTGTGCATGTGCCAAATTTTTGAATGTATAGCTCTTCCATTGCCAGGGATATGAACGTGAAAGTGTCTAATAAGTAAGCTTTGAGCCAAGCAGAAATGAGACAGCCAGAAAAATCTGGCTAACCCATGACACTTTTTGATATTTCTTTCCTGAAGACATCTATAAAGCACTATATTTTAGGACCAAGGCTTTTTATTGTTCCTGAAGTGTTAGCAGGAAGACCACTGTAAAAAGCCAGGGCAAATAAATCATTAAAAAGAATCGTTACTGAGCAGACCCAGAAGCCAAATTAAAAATAGGACTATCATCACTTTATTAAGAGTTCTATTTTTAAAATGCCCATAGGGCAGTGCTTCTCTTACTTTTGCCCTAGGACTAAATCCTGGTTCTGCACAGAGTCATCCCCAGACAGGCACACACAGACACTTACAGACATCTTTATTTTAATATGTACACATACCCTGAGCAGCAGAAACTGTACATGCCGTATCTTGTGAAATGTATGCTGTCCACAAGCTGAAGCAGACTGCCCAGGAATGCTGTGCAGTGACTCCCAAGACTGCGAGATACCATGAACTGGGTCAAGTGATGGGTGGCTGTGGTCCAGGGGGCAGGGTCATGTGCCTGCCCAGTGCACGTGGCTGTGTGGAGGGGGTGTCCCAGGACACCGGGTGTCACATGCTGGGACAGCGACAGGGAAGGCAGGGCTGTGCTGCTGCTCTGTGAGAGCCCCTGTGCACACAACGACAACTGAGTAACTAAATAATTGGCCCCTTTCCAGCTAATGAAGGCCAAATGCCAGCTGTAGCCTGAAGCAGGAGAGTAACCATGGCACTGCCCTCTATGTGCATCATATTGGTTTGTCCGGGCAAAACATTATCTGTGTACAAACACAGGGCTGACAATTTCTGACCTTTGAATTGTACCAGAAGACTTTGGTCGTGTTCTGTCTTTAGGCAGGGTGTTCTTGAAGGGAAAAGACAACCCTCTGGCCACATGGCATTTTGAGAGCATGAACTCTGTAACAGCTATCTGAATGTGACCTAAAGTGATGAGACATTAGATTATCTAGTAGAGAGGACTAAGCTCTGAAGAGAATGAGGGAGAATTTGAAGTTAAATTCCTCCTATGAGGATGAAACATCAGTAATACTAGACAAAAAGACTGAGATTGTGCCTAAGAACCAAGGATTTCCCAGACAGATGGTAGGGCTGGAAGACAGGGTGTTAATTGCTCTTGTTTATTTGGTGGCCATCTAACCTGTTTCTTACAACAATAAGTGGGTCTTACTGTTATCTCATATTTGCTGTGCTATTCATTGTTAAGATTTCATAACTGGTCAACAGCAAACATGGTAGAGGCTTCCTGCTCTATGATAGGAGTCACAAGGAGGCACTATTACAAGTTGGGCTAAGATGTGAGACAGGATTTAGGGATCAGAAACTCCAAAAATTCAAATGAATATGACCAAGCCCACAATTTTAGATTGCCATTTAGGTACTGCCTTGTCTTGAAACTGTAGAGTGCTTTGTTCTTTTTCCAGTACAATTTCTATATGTCAACCCATGGCTATTTTATTTAAAACACTAAACTAAGACTAGGAGGGGACTGGAATCCACAAATACTTTCTTGTACCTTCAATAATAGGCCAAAGAGTAATTCTTCTGTCTATATTACATACTGTCTCTAGTCCTTCAACTTCTGTGGTGGCCCCTTCTTCCCTCTTCATAGTGGGGTGAAGGAAAGATAGATTGTGGTCTTCCTGGAGACCAGTAGAAACAACTTCTGAAAAAAAACCCTGAAGTAATCTGACAGAATCACAACTTGGCTTAGGGAGCTGAGGAAGGATGGAACTTTTTTTTTCCCAACCCTCACGCATATTTGGTAGTACAAAAGTCTTAGCCTGAACCACAAGCAGCTAGTGGGAAAGGCCAGGGAAGGAGGTTGGACTGTAGAAATGATTGCAGTTCACTTGCCTAGGCAAACACACAAAAACAAAATGGGAGAGCCAACTGTGCTGATGGAAAGGCTGTAGAGAAATCCAGAAATACTGGTATGATAGCAGGATTTTCCCAGCATTAACTGTCCCCAAACAGGTATGTCATAACAAAAATCAGGTGAAAGTTTAACTCCATCAAAAGCTGAAACAGGAAAAGTTCTATGACACAATCATCTCAGAAACTCTGCCTAGCAGCATTTGGATTGAAAAGAAAAATGACAAATATGAGTTTGGGATGTTCAAGACATACCATCATTTGACTACCTTGGAATTTGCTTTATCCTTTCACTTCAATCTTGTTGGAGTAGGTGAGGCACAAACTTTCTTGGATTCCTTGAGGAAACAAGATGTCACAAGTGTTTGAGGGGAACATGTGGTAAGGTGGAAAGCTGGAGCACAGCCACCCAAGGAGTACTTTTGCAGGGACTGTACAATCAGCATCACATCACTACCAGAGCAGCACAAGCCTCAGGGCAGCCTAGTTCAGGCCCTTTGCCCACAGTCCCTTTCACCAGCCTTCTTCCCTTCTCCTTTCTGGGGACTGAAGAGCCCTGGGTCTGCAGGAATGACCTCAAGGACCAGTCTGGAGATGATATCAAATTGTGTTGCTTCTGCTTTCTCTCACAGCTGTTGTGCCTTGTTCCTCTGCTTGCTTTCAAGCCAACAGCAGCCTCACCTGTTGTCAGTATTCAGGTTCTCAAGCTCCTTAAGCTCTTTGCTGAAAGATGCTCCCCAAGTGTCAGATCCAATCATGCCTGAGCCACACCAGTGAAGGTGCAACCCCAATAATAGTATGCAGAAATTATACTGAAGTGATAAATACTTGAATGATTAATCATTAGTCATATGATTTGTTCTGACAAACTAAGCTAGAATAGCACTGCTATCTTGATTTAGGCTCTGAAAGGAAGCTGATTGCTGCAGAATCTAAAGGCTGGCAGCTGCCCCCTGGCCAGCTCTCTCTGAGTTTCAGGGGTCTCTGTCCATTTGTCCTGCCTTCTGACTGCATTGCTGACACCTAGGCACAACCATTTCCTGGGATTTCCTGAAGACAGACTGTAGGATCTGTCAGTTCTAACCTGTAAGGTAACCTTGTGTCCAATGAAACCTGGAACCAAACTCTCTCTCAGTAGGAATGTGTTTGCTAACAGCTCTCCAAACAGGGTTATTGCAGGTATTTTTTCTGTACACTATGCTATCAGTGGGCATCTCCCACAAAGCCAATAGAGACCTGGAAGTGCTATGACTGTGCTAATGACTGGTTAATGGAAGTGAGAGACGAGTTACAATGGCACCACCCTTTCAGAAAACAGCAAATATGGCTGTTGCTTTCTGACATCTCAGCGTATGGATCCTGCTGACTACAGAGGTTGGTAGGGAATTGAATTGCATCATTAGCTTTCCTACATGGTCACCTCTTCCCTCACTAGTTGCAGGAGCCTAAAGTCTCAAACTTCTGTAAAAACAAGGAAAGATCCTTGAACGCCAAGCAGTGAGCATACCCTCAGAGCAGTTGAAATGCTGCAATGTAGCATGTATTTTGATACATATGTGTGTGTATGAAAATGTGCCTGTGGTAGGGACAATTATATCAGCACAGTAACAGGAAAATAGATGGCCTATATTGTTTGAGTACATGCAGTCCTTTAAGTAATAGCACAGTTGTGTAACAGCACGGAAATTTAAAGCTGAGCTCTGTTTGCTCTAACAAATGTAAGGCTGGCACCCTGTCAGTTATGACTCAAGCAGCACATTGTAACACTTCAACCATACTGGCCTGTGCGTCACAAGGAGACTCATTTCGGACTCCTTTTCTTACTTATGGAGCTAGCAGAGCACAAGCAGCAGAATGGATTTGTTTTTTCCTGATGAGATATGGGTTTCTGTTTGTTTTCACTGGGATGCTTTGTAATAGGATGGCTCCAGACTGGCTTTCTTACAAAAACACCTTGCTCTAGAGAGCAAATGTGCTTTACACAGTAGTCTCTACAGTAAGCGCTGGTGAGGTAATGAGGTCATAAAAATAAAAAAACTTAGAGATTTAAGGATTTTAATTTCACTGTTGACCAATGTGAAGAAAATAACTTCCCCTGTTTTTCTCTCTATTTTTCTGCAGAGAGGTCTCAGTCACTCTTATTTAAGACACTGAACAAGAAATAGAGCTGGAGCAGCTATGATTTCATCCTCATTTTACCTCACTGCAGTATTATTGCCCAGTCCTTTATAAACCTTTGTGGTAGTCCAAAACATGTAACACTAGCAGTTTACAGTGCTGTGTTAGGGTGTTTTTTCTTATCAGATTCTATTTAACTCTTTATTTTCAGAATTAGCAAGCATCTCATGTTAACTTTTGTCCTGAATAGCACTTATTTTTTATTCATTCATGTATTGTCATAATTTAAAAATCTCTTTTCCTCTCTTATGTTGTGACATACAATACTCATGTATATCATAACTCTCTGCTTAAGCTGGTGTTTGGTTCAGGAAACAGTTAACCCTTTTTCCTCCTCAAGAATAGCTGAGCAGATGTTCTCCTTTCTTCTCCCTTTGTTCTGACAAAGGCTCTTTCTCTCCCTCCCATAAATACAGCTCCCTTTTCTGCTATCAAAAGGTGGGAATGAAAGAAAAGAAAAACTTTGTGACTCCTCTCTTGCTTAAGTACTTGAAGCAACATTCTGTGGGTAGTGATTTTCTGTAATCCTGTGTAATCATTCACCAGGTTCCACCTGACCTAGGGAAATCTTCCAAGCAGCAACAGAAGGAGACATGCCAAACTACAGAGCTTGTCATGGGCATCAAAAAACAAGAAGTCTTATCCAAAAGTGCTTTTAACTAAATGTTAGTCTCCTTCTGGTTTTAGATTCATTATTCATCATTGCCTACATTCATACAGAAACCCTATTCTCTGAAGGCCTGAAATCTTAAGTCTACTCAAAGTGGACCTAGATGCTGAAGGCACAGATGTTACCTTTGACAGTGGAATTTCTGGATCATTGGGGTACTTTAGATATTTTTGTGTAAGCTATAAAGCTATAAGGGAGGTTACACTCTACTTCAGGTTTTCAACAGTATAGAAGAAAAACAAAGCTAAGATAAAAACCATAGTTTTCAGTATTTGTAAAACACTGAAAGAATTGGACATTATCAGTGTGCCACTCTGGTTTTGAATATTGTTCTGCTTTACACGAAGGAATAGTACATGTAAAGGATGCTAGAAATGAGAGTCAGATTTCCTATAAGAAGGCTTGATACACGTGGATTATTTGCACTACCAGTCCCATAGAATTATGTTTCAGAGGATATTTTAAATACTGACTTCAAATAATTTTTAAGTGTTTGTTACCATCTGTGGTAATACGCAAGAGTCTCTGTCACAAAACAGCCTGAAACTTATTAAGATTTCAGTATATTGACTTGAGCTGAAGACTGTTTGAATCTTGGCTTTGACTTGCATTTAGAGATAGATTTAGCTGGGAAGAGGCCATTGTCCCAGCTGCACACTGCTCAAAGTTCAACCATAATAACAAAGAAGTTTAAACGGGATTGACATCCAATCCTCTACTGCTGTAAATTCCAGCGTGGTGTAGAACTGTGTGATTAGCATTCACATACCCCCACTGATGCCTACCTGTTTCTGTTTATGGCTGTAGGACAAATTATAAACAGAGGTAACTCAGATATCTGTCCTGCTCAGCCACTGCTGGGAGATGGATGAGATAGCTGTGAGTGCTCCCTCAGCTATCCCAGCTCAAATGGCCAGCAAGCACAAGCCTTTAAAAAAATTGTGTTGTGAGTTTATTGGAGCTGGAGGTGTCCATGTGTGTGTCTAGAAGCTCCATTCAGAGACAATGAGTTCCCAGACAGGCAAGTAGATAAGTCCTAGTTGGGCTGGAATTAGAGTTGGCAGTGTATTTCAGAGGCCTAGTTGGTACAATCAAAGATGCTGATGCTAAAACAAAACAAAAGAAAACAAACTCCCAAAAAACCAAGAGGAAAAGTAAGAAAAAAACCCAGTGAAATATTTGATAACAGCTGATGGTACAGGTGACTCAGGTTCTTCTCCTGCTTCTTTTTTCTTTTCCTAGAGAGTCCAGTTAAGGCTGTAAGGTAGCTTTGGGCTATGTCCTTTCAAATCACACCTACCAGTCATTCCTTCCTCACTTACTCATTGTCTCTTCACTCATCCACTCCCATCTACCCATTTGCAAATGTCATTAACTACCTACTTAAAAACTATCTTTCATCCACTTACTGAATGAAGGATTCAGATAGCTCAAGGAGTTTTATTTTCTGTTTGTAATTTATTTTTCCTGCACTGTGGAAGACTTCTTCTCAGATGTGAATGCGCAGAAGCCTGTGGAACTTGGAAGGAGCTTTCTCCTAGCAGTTTTCACTCCCCAGAAATGCCTCAGGGCATAGAGCTTTTGACCTTCTCTATTTTCCTCCCAGAACATCACAAACTCCATAGGAGCAGGATGAACTTCTCTGCTTCCAGGAGAAGCACTCAAGAATTTCTCACTCACCACACTTACAAAGCATGTGTTGAGCTCTGAAATGCACCAGACTTAATTTGTCACTAAGGCTAGTCACAAAAATAAATCACAACACTTGTTTATTAATCATGTTTGAGCTTAAACACTTTCTGCAGTGTGTCCTGCTCTGTATTATTTTATAGGCAAATCCCCAAACCTTCAAAATGAAACTTTTTAGACTTTGAAATCTGATGTCAACATTTTTGGTGATGAGAGTTCCAAATTATCTCTTACCACAAGGAAATTTCTAGTACTCAACTTACTCCACGATTCCAAAACTTTAGATAATACTTCAGTTTACAGAGTTTTGTAACTTTATGCTTCTCATTAACATTATACGTTTCCCTTAGACATAGAAGATTCTCCAATTTTTTTATTAGAAGTTACCTAGGCATCATCATTATTAAAAATGTCCAATGCTTTAAAATAGATATAATTACCAAGAACTACAAATTTATCACAAATAAAAGTTGATGTTTAAGCTAATCTCATTCATTTTTTTCTTGATTCTTGACTGATGCATTTGGAAACACTATATAAAAACTCCTTAAAATTTCACATTTTTATTCTGACTGCCTTGAAATCTATCTTATTTTTCCTTTTTTTTTAAATTTTTTTTTACTGGTTCTAAGTACAAAAAACTCCTTTCAAATCTGTGAAAATCTCAGTTGTAACTCACCTCTCTTCACCTCATTTCCTAGTGAGTTTAAAAATGATTTTTTATATCTTGCTTCCAGAGGACTTATCTGAATAAAATAAACAGATCAGTAAAAATATTATTTGACAGCCTATTTGAGCTCAAGAGAAATTTTCTTGGAGATTTAAGGAAATGGAAGACAATCTCCTGGTAATTTTATTTTGCTTTGCATAGAAGGACTGCAGTCATATGCCAAATCTAGTAAATCACAGGCTGAAACTTTGTGGCGTTGAAAATTTTGAGTGAAATCTCTCAGGCTTTGTCAAAGAGCCCCAAGCAGACAATGCAGTGACAGTGACAGGAGCCATGTAGGAGGCTGTGCAGGGAGGGGAGCAGCGTCCATCTGAACCTGAGCTCAGCACCTTTCTGGGCTCAGGCAGCAGGTGGGGAGGGCATTTTTATCTCTCCAAGGGAGCTACTGCTCCTGGCTGCTGGGGAGAGCTGGAGCAGGAGTCCTGGCTCTGCTCCCTGGCTGGACTCGCACACAATGAGCCCAGGAGGGCTCTGCCAGCTCCCTGCTGGTGTCTGGCTGCTGGCTGGCAGATGTAAACAGCTCCTTAGCTGGAGGGTGACCATGGCATTCAAAGCCAACACACATACACACACAATGAATATTTTTATTCACTCACGTAAATTGTTAGACATTTGTTGCCAATTATTTGCTAGAAGTTGAGGCTTAAAAGCTTTCTGCAGTAATTTTCTAGCTCTATTCCTCCCTCTACCAAAAAAGAAAAAAGTTTTCAATCTTGCTTTGTCTCTGAATATTTCAGAGTTTATTATTTATTATGGTAATATGTGGCTGCTGATACTTTGTTTATATGACAGGAAGAAAATTTTTATTTCCCCAGGCAAATGTTCTACCTCTCACATGTCCTGTTAGCAAAAGGGGACCTGATCCCCTAAAGACAGGAGCTGTTTCTGACCTACCTTGTCTCAGCCCTCAGGATGAGCATGGCTGACATTTTGGCACTACCGGGAGTCTTGCCTGAGACAAGAACTGCAGGAATAGGCCAAAGTTTGCCCAAAAAGTGAAGAGACAAATGCTCTTCTTTGGCATCTCTTTTGAGGCCTAAGGGCATTCAGCACTACATGAAAGCCCAAGTTCTGATTGGTATTTTGCTGCTTGTACAACTGGACATCGGCAGGGACAGGAATCTGGCACTCAGTTTCCACTTCCTACAGAAAACAGGGAAGAAACCTGTAATTTAATAAAACATTTCTCACTGACTACTGCCTTTCCTGGTTGAAAGAATCTCTTACACTCTGTCCTAAAAGTACTTCTCCCTTTCTCTCTAAAATCTAAATTATGATGTTTTGACAGAGCTCCTATCTATTTCAGAAACCCACTGACTTCAAGTTGTTCCTGTCCCTGGCATTCTCACATCATGACAATTACAGAAGTCTTAAGGTTTTTTTCTTCCCTAATTTTTCTATCAACATGCTTGAATAAGAACAACAGATTTAGAAGGAATACTTAGTATTTTGACATATTAAATACACTTGCTCTTTTAAGTTAAGGAGAATAGGTTTTGAATCATCAAGTCACTTGTAATTTCATACAAATAACATCTTCATAGTCTGTGGAATTTATTTCAACTCATATTCATTGTTTGGGGTATTTTTGTTTTGGTTATGTTTGAGATGGAAGGTGGTTTTTCATTTTATTTATAATACTACTGCTGTGAACTTACTACCAGCCAAGTTCTAAAAATAAAACAACACACAAAACATGTACACAGAGCTCACTGCAGGGAGAATGTTTGATTCCAAGTCAGTGCAGATATGGAGAGGAAAAGGGACTAATATTTGCCAAGTTACTGTTGTGGGAGTACACAGGTGTGCTCCCCAAATGCAGCCTGCCTTGAGGATGGGTTCAATTGTCAGCTCTCCAAGTGTATGTTTTCCCTAAGCAATACTGTATTTGGCTTGCATCAATAGCTACTGACAAATGTATTCAATCTTTATCACCTTGTGGTTGAGTTATAGATAAAACTTGCTGCCAAAATGATCTTCCAACATAAATCCACTCCTGTATCTCGTGACTATTCCTGATTTCTATGCTATAATGGTGTTTGTTTTAAACTTGAAGATTCATATGATGAAGAGCATCTGCTCAGTTTTGCAGCTGAAGTCTGTCGCTGCAGCAACATGGGAGCTCCATGAATTCACTGCAAAAAACAGAGGTTAATGCAATGGAATGAAACCCTTTATTAATTTAAGCTCCTATATCAGTTTCTGGGCCTTTCATACTACTTAGGCTTTTGCTGCCTGCCAACTGTATCTCTAATTGAAGTTTGAAACATCAGGAGAGATGTCTGTAACCTCAGTAGCATTACTCTCCTCTGGTATGAGTGGAATGTTGGCTCTGCACGGGGAAACCACGGCTCTCCTTGTTAACTCCTACTGATAAAGCTGTGCATGAAAGCCATGCATACATCTTGTATGTAAATTTGATTTTGGTTTGTTTGAACTGGAAACGACCACAGCTCAGTGATCTTTCATTTGTTTACCAACAAAAATGTAAATAGGAGGATTTTTGGGCCAATGCACGGCAGAAATTTTACAGCCTGGTGCAAAATAAGTTGCAGAAACTCTTCTTTGCATTCTCTTCTGTTGTCTAAAGGAAATAAATGAATAAAATAAACTTTATTTTTTTCACCATCTGGTCTTCAAAGCACCTCCATATTTAAATGCGAACTATAGACCTTTGACTTTTACATTAAAATGAAAAATTCTTGATTATAAAAGCAAGAAATATAAGAAAATATATTCCATATTGGTGAAAAATACTGGGCAAATTCATTTTCTTCCTTTGGATGGTGGGTTACTATTTGCTTGTCAGTGACTGCTTAAGGGCTATATACATAGAACTTAACTTCCATTCAAATCACTGAGAGGCTACCTTTATTTAATGTTTTAGGTATTTACAACATTTGTCTAAGTAATAATTAAAACTCTGCCTATTTTCTGTGTGCATATATACATGAGGTTGTAAAATAAATGTTTTCTGGGAATAAACATGAAGTGACCACACTATTTATAGATCATGAGGTTGCATTTTATGGAAATGCACAAATAAGTATGTCAGAAATCTATTACACAAATGATGGGCATGTGTTTCAGATTTTTTTTCTTAATTTAGTTTTCTTTTTAATGCTTGTGGTACATCTCTATCAGCAGGTGGTGCAATGCAAAGCAGAAGAACTGAATTTCATCTTGCTGAGATCTACTGTGGTTCCAGAACTATATATCTACATTGCATCTTCTGAACTGAACATAACAACATAACATAACATAACATAACATAACATAACATAACATAACACATAACATAATAACATAACATAACATAACATAACATAACATAACATAACATAACATAACATAACATAACATCATAACATAACATAACATAACATAACATAACATAACATAACATAACATAACATAACAGCATATATGATAGACTAGAACAGAATATTTCAGTTGGAAGGGACCTAAACCCTTCTGATCATACAGTCTAACTGCCTAAAAATTTAAGGCCTGATCAAATATTAACCCATGTTATTAAAGGCATTGTCCAAGTGCCTCTTAGACATTGACAGGCTTGGAGCATCAACCTCCTCTCTAGGAAGCCAAGGTTTGACCACCCTCTCGGTAAAGAAATGCTTCCTAGTACTCAGCCAGAACCTGGCCTCATGCAGCTTTGAGCCCTTCCCACACATCCTATGACTGGACTCCAGGAAGAAGAGCCTCTCCACTTCCTCAGGAAGGTGTGGAGAGCAAGGAGGTCACTTGTCATCTTCATTTTCTCCAAACTAAACCTGTCCAAAGTCTTCATCCACTGGACATTCTTTCCAGTCCTTTCACTGGATTTGTTGTCCTCCACTGGGCATGTTAGAGAACCTTCACATTCTTCTTAAATCGTGAAGCTCAAAACTACACATATACTCTGGATGAGGCTCCACCAGTGCTGAGATCAGTGGGATCATCACCTATTTTGGAGTGACTGATGATGTTGTGTTTGATGCACCCCAGAATGGGATTTGTTCCCTTGGCTGCCTAAGATCCCTGCTGACTCCTGCTGAAACCATTGTTAATCAGCACCACCAGATCCCTTTTGGAGGGCTGGTCTGCAGCCAATCTTCTCTAAATTCATGCCTGTGTGTGGCATTTCCAATTCTATGTGCAGAATATGGCATTTAGATTTGCTAAATTTAATTTTAATTATTATTGTCCAATGATCCGGTCTATCAAGATCCTGTGTAAGTCCTGTTGTCCCTCAAGGGAGTTAACAGCACCTCCCAGTTTGGTATCACCAGCAAACTTGCTAAGAGTGCACTCAGTCCTGAATCCAGATTGTGGATAAATACATTGTACAGAACTGGCTGTCACTGCTGGTGATCTGTCACCAGCAGTGTGATGTGGCCTCATTCTCCGCAACCCCTTGAGCCCTGCTCTTCAGCCAGTTCCTCATACTGCACACTATGAACACACTCATCCCATAGCTGGACAACTTGTACAGAAAGATGCTTATTAGAGACGGATATCAAATTAGTTAAACAGGATTTTCCCTTTGTGAACCCACATTGGCTTGTGCCCTATAATGATATTGTTATTTCAATGCCTTCCAGTAGTATGCAGGAGGACAGTGAGGTTCGTGGCCTGTGGCACACACAGTGCACACATGGCAGGTGACTGCTGGAACACCTTGAGCTCACGCTTCATGTGAGGTGCTCTGAGTGCTGGTCCTCTGTGTTTCTTCAACCTTTATTACCTCTGGAGGGAAACTGCTCTGAGCACCACTGGTGTGCTCTGTTGTAAATCACTGACACAGAAGGACAGACGGCATTTTTGTGTTCCTCATTCATTCTGTCACCAGCCTTACAAGGGTGTCTGTGTAGGGGATACAGTCCACACATTCCCCAAGTCATATAAATGATGATATTATAATATATAATATTATACCACTTATAAATAAATGGTATAATAAAAAGCAACATATACACACCTAAGTGTGTGCATAGTGATATATTTGCCTTTCTAGATTTTTTTAAAATTAGTATGTAGAAGGTCTTGCTCCCAAAGTCATATTTTTACTTCAATGCAAGGTCTGTCCACTCTGTCCAGAAGAACTGTGTGCTGCTAGTTGCTAAGTACCACTGCAAAGAAGCCCATTGACTTCTTTCAATTAATGACATGAAAATAAGGGGGTTTTTGCAAATTTTTTTGTGTAGTTTATTGTGCTTCGGTGATTGTCCCAAAATACTATATAATATACAATGATAACTAGATAGCAAAAAAATCTATGAGTTCAAAAGATATATGGACCTGTTTGTTGGAGTTTCAAAAAAGGCTGTGTGATACAAATGTCAATACTCAATAATTTATGACATTGTAAGGTGATTTTGTTTCAGAGTTCAAATGCTGGTATTGTATGCTAAAAGTCTTTCAAGTTAATGTGTTCAGAAGTCTCTAAAATAGTTGTGTATTTCAAGGAGGAGAGGGAATATAAATTTTCAGAAAATGTAAAGGGTTTTAAAAAAATTATTACCATTATACCTTGGTTTAATACAAAATATGTAAATCAACTAAGACAAAAATATCTGCAAGGTTCAGGCATAATAAAAGTAGAGACAAAGATTTAGCTATTCTAATATGGGTGGAAAGAAATCTATAGACAAGGGAAAATCTGTAATGTAGTAATTGACTTACTATGGAATGATTCATGTCTCAATTGTGTGTGAAGTACAGATAGGAGATATTCCAGAGCACAGCACACAATGTACCCTGCACTGTAAAGTAGCAAAAATCTTTAGGCCAGAAAAAGCTTATGAGATAGGCAAAACGCTTTAAATACTGCTATGAATGGGGGAGCATAACCATTCTGGGTTTAAGCTTGCTGTAATAGTAGCTCCCATGCTCAGTGGAAACTGATGCCTCTCATGTGATGAGGGATAATCTTGAAGATGCTAACACATGCCAAGTGACTAGATTCAGAATGTAAAGTGTCCCCTACCAGCTCCTCTGTCTCATGTGACATTGGTACATTTTAACTGAATTTCAGTGATATATTTTGTTTTGCATTTTCTCAAATGTATGCATTTTTCCCTTTTAAACTCTACCTCATAATGACCAAATTAAGTAATTAGATTTTCTACTAAATGTGAAGAGAAGTTTTGATATCACAAAGTGGAAGTGCTTATCACAATTCACTTTATCTCTTAATAATTGTTATCGGTTTTCACCAAGGAAGGGAGAAGAGAGATAAAGCTTTCTCTGATGGTCTCATCTAGTGGATAGCTAAGACATTTTTAAAGAATAATTTAGTG
Source organism: Polioptila caerulea (assembly GCA_013397295.1). Classification (NCBI taxonomy): domain Eukaryota; kingdom Metazoa; phylum Chordata; class Aves; order Passeriformes; family Certhiidae; genus Polioptila; species Polioptila caerulea. The sequence continues at coordinate 842,439 of VYXF01007953.1, forward strand.
AAGTGCTATTTAAAATTATTAAGAATTTAAGTAATAGTGTTAAAATTGCTGCTCAGCTCCAAAGATAACAAATAAAACTCCTGGTATTGTCAGCTACAAACTTGGAAGTGGGTTGGAGGTTGAGTTTTGGTAAGACACATCTAGACTTCTTGTAGAGATAGACTTTATCACATGAACCATTATTCAAGACCTGGACATTGAGCCATCAGTGCAGTTTTATTTCAGGACCATTGAAGGTAGCCCATTAAGTTCTCTGTAAAATAAAATATTTTAGAATTATAATCAACAGTAGATTAAATATATGCCATTCACAGACTGCGTAAGGAAGACTGCAATAAGTTGTCTCTATCTGGTCCACATAGGCATTTAAACTGCTTGCCACAAACCTTCACAATAAAAAGGCATAGGGGAGTCTGCAAATAAAATTGAAGTGTTAAAACAGACAGACCTGATCCTAAAAGTTTGGGTCACTTCTCTCAGACTCTTGCTAGTCTTTTTTTTTTTTCTCCAGATGCTGGTTTGACAGGACAAAATGCAAGTGTTTAGACACATATTTCAGGTCATTTTAGCTTTTTCCTCCTTCTCCAATGAAATTACTTACTTGGTTAACCTACTCCTGGGGCCCTCCTGAAGTGACCTCATGTCTGAAACATATACATTTAGAAATACATTTATTTTTCAACAGTTCAGCCTATCCTTGTCATTACTTTCTATCACACTTCTTCAGACATGACACGAGTCCTGTTTCTGCAGGATTTACTGGGGAGGAACCAGCCTTTGGTGTTATACATGGGCACCATCTCCTTCTAGATGTATTTGAAAAAGCAGTGGAAAACCAGGTGGTTTTCTATTAGCCCTCTACCTGAATTTCTGGTTTTGTGGATCTGGCACCTTTCAGATGGCAATTCATTGTGGTGGGGAAGTGAGAACAGTGTTTTGGCTTCTGAGGCCTTCTTTGTGCTCTGCAGTTCCTCCTGCCAGGGAACCATGGCCAAACTGCTGCTTTTCTGCAAGAAAACTGACAAGCTCCTGCTTAAAGCATGGAAAAATACTCTCAGTAAGTAAGTCCTCAAGTAAGTCCTCAAAACATAGAAAGAAAAAATTCCTTTCCCAGTGTTCCAGGTCTCTGGTTCTTGATGACTTAGACTTTGTTTTCCCTACTCTTGATCACTCTGGGTAGGTTCTGAACATGCAGATTGTTTTAAGTGGGAATGGATGAGATGAGCAGGAATCTGTATGTAGACCCTTAGCAGGAAAATAAATTCACTGAAGTGTTGTCTGCATCTGTGTACTTAAATAATTAAGTCTTTAGCAGATATGGATGAATATGAAGTCTTTGAAATCTAGAAACTCCTCTGATACATAGGAAATTTTTCCTTGAGCATCTTGTTCCTTTTGTTCTCCTGGATGCTTATTAGTATCTTGAAGTAAAATTTTAATAAATTTTAGCAATACACAGTAATCTGATTACAGAAATTGTCAGCATAACTTTTATCAAAACAAGCCCTAATTTTTGAGATAAAGGCAACACTTAATACTTACTGAAGATGATGGGAGCAAACAACACAGCATTTCATAAAGGGGTCTGACATTTTTGTAACCAAAATGATCCATTTTATTTTATTCTATACTTACCAAAAGCTGTCTTACATAATTGCCTGCTTGGCTTCATGACTCACATCAAGCTGAGAGCACTATTCTTAATGACTAATAAAACTGTGTTGAGCTTTTCACTGATAATGGAATGAGGCTCATGGTGCTCCCCATTCAGTATGCTGGAGTTCCTAAAAGTAACTTTTAAGCTGGATCTAAACCAGTAGTAATATGTTGCAGCTAAATTTTGAAGTAAAATATATGTATATGGACAGTATTGCTAATTTTTTTCTAGTTATAAATTTGCACACAGGATATCCTATGCGTTGTATGAATCTTACTAGTTATGAAGTTGCTGGAAAATTGGCTTAAATCCACAGCTTCTAGGTAAAATGTAGTTCTCACCTTGCTTCTAGGTAACAAATAATTCTCACTTTGTTTTTCCACATATAAGGGAACGTAATTTCTGCCATCTGTTTCAGTGATTATTTTTTTGCAGTATAAATTATTTTGCAGTAACTTCAGCTGTTGTCTGCAGTGACTTCAGTTACAGCTTTAAAAACACTCTGATCAGACTTACCAGCAATGTATTGTAGGTTTTAATTTCTTTGTTTTATATATGGAAATCTCCACTTTTCTACAGTGTTTTTTAATGCCAACAAGAAGAAACTGATATCTGTACATCATAAAATATTATTAGAACACAATTTCTTGGCTAGGACAGAACAAAATCCATAAAGAATAATTGTTATGCTTCTTGAGTGACATACTTTTCCTTTAGGAATTTTTTTCTTTTTTGTAACTAATTAATTTTCTTGTGTTAGTCTTTGACAGTTCATTGTGCTCTTACTTTAAGGTCTGAATTTTTAAGAAGAATTTGTGTTTTCCTTTATTTTGAATATCTGAAAAGGTACCCAAGATATGTTTTCATGGCATAAAGTGCTCAGTGAAAAAACTCTTCTGATAATCTTTTCCCTTTTTTATCCTGCTGCCCTGTACTGTGACAGGGGGCTGAAAACAGACCCTCAGAACTGCTGAAAAATTGTTTGTGGCAACAGAAAAGGTCAGACACAAAACTAAAAATCTTGCAGATAAACTGTAGGTACTGTGAAACCATGGCCCAGAAATTGCTTATCACTCTAGACACTGCAGGTCCTCCTGTTCCAGAATTTGGAAAATCATTCTCCTCTGTTTATTCCTCTTCTATGAGTCAGTTAAATCATAGTCTTTGAACTCCTCATACATGTCTTCTCATACAGCACCCTTACAGAGCTGTTGTTCACTGGATCTTCTTTTCCATTATGACAGCATTGATCAGATCTAATAGAAATGAGGAGGCACTGCAGGCAGGCAAACACTGTCATTCCCTTCTGAAACTGTTCTTGGAGTCTGAGGGTGTAGATTCATTCCTCCAAAAGGATACAGGCTGTATCTGAGCAGTCTGGCAATTACTTCTGTATGAAAAAAATGCAGTGTGTTTTTTGTATTGTAAATTCTGGTTTTGTTATTTATCTGTCTGTTAGGTGTGGGTGAAACAGGAATGAGAAAAGTGATGGTGTTTATTAACAGGGCGAAGACACCCATGATCAGAAGCAGGAGTTGGACAGTCACATTACCTCAATACAGGAGGAAAATATTGCATACCGTGGCATCCTGTGCTAGAATGAAACCTGTTCTGTCTGTAGTTCTCCTGGTAAATTCAAGCTTGGTTAAATTTTTCTGGAGAGTCATTTGCTGTCAAATGCTTCCAATGGAAGCCCGAATACATGAGGAATTACATAGCATTTTGGTCAAAAGATAATACATGGGGCACTAACTGGTCTATGGCAGTGACAATCACAACCTTGCCAAAAAATAACCTTTGTTTAAGCAGGATTAAGTAAGAGCATTTAAATGTGTATGCCTATATAAACATTATCCTCTATCAGCAGTGTTCACAGGCAGACATTCAGAGAAATCATAAATCTTGACTTCTTTTTCTCCATTCAACATGACTGATATTTTAACTTAGATTGTACTTAGTTCTATCCTTATACAGAACAGGCTAGACTTTTTTTGTATTGTGGCTAGTCAAATAATGATTACTTGGAAAGTAGGAAATGCTAATGTCCTCGTGCTAATTTTTTTCTCAAGAGGACACAAGATCTTATCTTTTTCTATTAAAGAGAGATGCTTTGATTCTACTCATAATCCCAAGGATGTTTTGATAACAAAAGTCAAATTATTACACTGTATCATTGTTACAAGTTAGAAAATTTCATAGGTTTTTATTTATGTGGATTGATGGGGTGGCTGGGATAAGATTGCTCTTTAAGAGAAAGCTGACATAAATCCATGAAATGATATTTTAAGATATGACAAAATCATTATTCAAGCTGAAGACATATAAGCAATTATTTTAGCAGTTATTTGATCAACCTATGAGAAAGAGTATGTTTAATTACAACTTTATGTACTGTTGATACTTGTGCTATAAATAGGGAATTGCATGTAGGTCACTCAACTGTTTGGTTGTGAAATCATTTACTTAACATACTGATGTCATTAAATTATTATTCCAGGTCACTGGGTAATCACACTGGTTCATCACTGGGTAATTTTTAAAAGAAGGAATCATCCTTTCATGGAATCAGCTTCTAATTCAGCCCCTGAGTTCCTTTCATTCCAGATTTATTTTAAGCAAAATATTAGGTGCTGCAAGTGTGTTAGTGCTGCTTACAATTCTCTGTGTGAAATTCATGGAATCATAGAATGGTTTGGGTTGGAAGGGACTTAAAAAATTTTCTAGTTCCAACAACTCTACCATGGGCAGGGATGTCACCCACTAGAGCAGGTTGCTCAGAGCACCATCCAGCCTGGCCTTGAACATTTGCAGGGATGAGGATCTGCAGCTTCTCTGGGCAGTCTGATCCAGTGCCTCACCACACTCACAGTAAAGAAGTAGTTCATATTGTCTAATCTAATTCTACTCTCCTTCAGTTTAAAGCCCCTGTCTTTGTCTTACCTCTACGCACCCTTGTAAAAAGCCCCTCTCCAATTTTCAGTATTCAGTATTCATTCAAATATGAATAACTAGTTTTGGCAATCCAGTTTCTGGATTCTGACCTGAAGCCTTCTGAAAGCATAAGAAGGGCAGTCAGGTCTCTTGATATTGCATAACAAAAGTGGGATAGGAATGAGTAACTGGCCTGAAGAGCATGTTTTTCCTCTGACCTGTAGCCACACTGCTTCAGGTTAGTCTTCTTATATAAGACTTGCCTTAACAAGCAAGATGTGACAGGCCAGTGCAGAGCTGGGGAGTGAACTATCAAATCACTGTGGCAGTGATTAAGATCAGGGCTAGAACTCACTCCCTGAGTCTTGCTTATTTAGCCAGGTGTACCTTCACTGAACTCCCCAAAGTTTGAGTAAGACATCTGCAGCAGTAATGTTTGTTACTGACTTATTTGGTAGAGAAGGAACAGTACATGAGATTAACATAACCTTGACTGGTGGTTCATAAACTCTTCAAGGAATTTATCCTCTTGTTTGTAATAAATGTAATGGGAATTCAATACGTCTAATTTGATTAATAGTAGGTGAAAAGCATGGCTGTGCTAGCTAAAGGGTGAGCATGAATTCAGTTTCACAATGGTTCAGATTCAGTGGTAAGACTAGTTTCCCATTCTTTTTCCTCTTCTCCATCTCAGTTGACCCTTTTCTGCCCCCAGTTGCTCATTCCCATGCCCTGTCCCCTCCAAAGCAAATGTTATTTGTAATCCAGATCAGTTCAGTGATCCGGTTTAGATTGCAGTTCCACAAACAGTTGTGTTGACACAACTGTGGAGGTGGTACAATATGGGGAGGAGGGAATGAGTGGTTAGGGCCTGCATATTGTGAAATGACAGCTTGAAAGTGATACCTGGAAATGAAAGACTTTTTGCATTAGACCTGTGGAACCATTATCATAATTATAAATCAACAAATCAGAACATAAATCTCAGTAAAGAAAGTCATCAAAATAAATCACCTTGTCTTCATACAAACCCTAAAGCTGAGTTGTTCTGGTAATTGGCCTTTTTCTGCCTTTTGTTCTGCCAAGCTGAAGCAATAGCTGAAATGTTCAAGACTGTCCTGAATTATAAAATGGGTTGCACATGTTGTTTTCCTCCTTGCACCCCCAGCCCCCCAGTGAGTTTATTTTTCATTTTGAATGTTGTTGTTGAACTCTGTCATTCTACTGCTCATGTAATTCCTCATTCAGTTTTATAGTTAAGCAGTAATTAAAAACTATCATTGGGGAAAAAGTATGTTGCAGCCATTTGATGTGATCCAGCTTCATATAAAAATATAAACTGTCCAAAAGTAGCAGTAAGAGAATTGCAAAGGACCCATTCTCACTCAAATTCAAAATAAAATGTTAGACCCTATATCTTAGAACAAGTCCTACTTCTCATAACCATTTCCAAACAATGTACAGTAGGGTTTACAATGGACAAAAGTGAGAGTAGGTTTTCTTTGCTGAAAGAACTGAGAGGAAGGACACTCAGAAGGAAGCCCGATAATGCCAACAGCTGTGTAACAGGTATGACAGGTCCTTCCCACATCCCAGCACTTCTCTGGACAAAGTCCTCCCATTCAGAGGTTTGTAGGTGGACACGTGTTAGGCACAAGCTGATGTGACATGGTGAGTAAATGTCTCTGGTTCTTCAGCCTCCTTTGCCACAGTGGCCGAGCTGGGGGTGGGAGGGGTGGGATTGGGGTGTGCTCACCTGCCCGAACCCCCAGGCGCTGCCCTGCTGAAATGTGCTGCCCGTCCCCCTCTGTGAGAGCTGCTTTCTGTCCTCCAGAAAACCTTCCTGTAAGAACATTCAACTATTTCTTCAAGGTAGAAAAAAACCCTAGACAACTGATTGGCTCTCTACTTACATTATTTTTTTTTAATCTGTTTTGCCTATTCATAAAGTAAGGCAGAAGGAGGCAAAATAGTTATCTTCCCCTTGGGGACTAATATCCCAAAGAAACCCACGAGATTAAAGGGAAAGGTGAGGAATGGGACACCCACATATCAAACCCAGTTTTTTAAAATCAGGAATGTAGCGAGAGGAGGAAGGAAGCAGGATCAGTCAGGCTTGAAAGAAAATATATTTGTAATAACTTCTGTCCAAAATGTTTTCTGTGATTTTTATAAAAATAGAGCAGATACCCCTCCTCTTGCAGGAGGAAAGACAAGGCCTTAAAAATTTATTTTACATTTCTGTTTCCATTGTGGTATGTTTATTGGTTGCAGTAATTTTATGATTGCTTTTCAGTGGCTTGGAGGCATAGAGTATGCTTTATTTCTATATCAATATCACAACAAATTGCATTCAGCAAACTGTGAAATCAGCTAGGATTTTTCATTGCAATTTCTCACCTAACCCGTGGCAAATCCATGACATCATCCTCCTTGGCCTGACTCTTGGCTTCTCGTGGCCCCAAGGGCTTATAGAGAAACTCCCTGTCCTACCCATACCCAGGGCAGGACCCCATGTCAGCCCCCCTGGGACTGTCAGCTCCTGCCCTGGTGCTGTCAGAGCTCAGCTCCCTACAGCCCTGCCCTGCATGGCCCCACTGAGCTGGGGTGGAGGTGTCCTACATCCCTACATACCTATTACCTACAGGAGAGAGAGGTGTCTCCAGGGTTTTCATTACAGGTTGGGATCTCAGCCGTGGACTTTTTGGCTGTTGCTTTGCCCAGTGCACAGAAGTTCTGTGTTTCACTAATGTCACAGGCTATGTGTTCAAGACTTTGTCTGTTCCGTGTCAGTTTACCTCACACTCTTAGCTAAAAAGAAGCCATGCAACAAAAACATTGTGAGTGATGAGGGTGCAGAACCTTCTTCTGAATCAGAAAAAAATAGCTTTTCAAATGGGAACGGCAAAGTCAGCTCTTACAGACCTGCAAATTCTGGACACAGGCAGAGAGCTGAATAGACAACAAATTTAAGAAAGAAATAACCTTCTCTTCTGGATAAAAATTCCAAAATACTTGTTAGACTTTAAGAGCTCTTGATATTTGTGGGTTTCATATAAATGAATTAATTTGTTTTCAAGGTTTTTTTGCACTGCAGGGTTTCCATATCATAGAAAACAGGTGTTCCTTGTTCTCCAGTCTCTAAGGATGGAGGTCTGTGAACAATGTTCCTTCTGACAATATTTTCCTCTCAAGCTGCTTTTTCCGTTCCCTTACTGATATTTATCTCCTCAGCTCTGCCAGTGGAGTGCTTGATAAGATTTTACTCAATAGGATCAACAAAATGTTCTAAGCTAAGAAAAATGGTCCAGAAAGAAAAAAAGGGTGTCTTTTCAACAAAGATTATTTCACTAATCTAATTTAGAGCATGGCACTGAACACACATTGTCCTGCAGCACGGACACAGCTAAGGAGGTGATAGATTGTGGTACAAGGAGGGAACAAATAACTAGGGTGAGAAAGGACTGAAATTTGTTAAATTGGTTTTGTCACCAGAGAAAATGAAGTCTGGAACTGCACTACAGCCCTTGTCTGGGTAGGGCTGGACAATATGAAGATTAAAAAGCACTGATAGCAGCCAGGGGCTCATCTATATGAGCACCCCACAGGATATGCTGCTGCAGGGAATTTAAACAAAGTGCTGGTAAAACAAGGCTCCTAGGGTTGAGGATATTTTGGTTACAAAATTATGGTACATCTATCCTTCAACTGAAAATCATTCTTTTATTTTTCTAGTGGAAAATTAGTACAAGAGTTTTTAAAGTGCATCTTTGTGCACCTAGATTGATTTTACAAGAAATTTATGAGAAAGTCTCACAGGAATAAGAATTAAGAACAACTGTGAGATTTGAAAGTTTGCAGGGAAAGTATTACCTCAGCTTGGACAAGAAGAGTTTTGTTCAGTATGTGTAGGTGTATGCTCTTGATGCATTAGTGGACTCCCCTAAGTTTATGGTGTTTTCAGATCAGGTGCTGATTAAGAGCTTAGACCTTTATGATTACTTTATAAACAGTCAAGGCAGTTTAAAATGTCTGCACCTGCCATGTGGTTTGATGGTGAAACCATCAGTGCAGGTGTTGAGAGCAATCTAGAAAGGGTTTCCTAGGCACAGCTCTGGTTGTGCTGCTGTCCATGTGGGTGCCTGTGGCGAGGCAGGGGAAAACACTCCTGAGCTATCCCTGATACCAGCTGAGCTTGGGCCACAAAGACATTCTGCTGAGGATTGGTAACAAATCTCTGAGTGCATAATTGTAAGCCCCATTCAGAGCCAGAAATGATCACCTCTAGCACCTAACAAACCAAATACCTGATACAACTTCTGTGCTTCCCCTTGTTGTCCTTCCTGGATTACACTCAAGTGAGACATTATGGGATCAGGTGGCCATCAGAGTTAAGGAAATAAACATACTGAATGTTAGGCTTGAACTTAAAAATTTCCAAGTGTATCTGAAATTATTTTAAGTAAGCCAGATTTTTTTTTTAAATAATAATGATACTATTATTAACTTTTCCAATGGTAAAGTACATTCACTTCCCAACACTTACTCTGAGCAACCATGGCCTCTAATAGACCACAAAATTGTCAACAGCCAGCTGAAAAGGAGATTAAAATGCATACTGATTTGCAGTAATTTATGATCAGTCCTTCTAGGAAAAAGCACAGAATACTTCTGTCGCCAATAAAGTTATACTGAAATGGGATTCCAAGGGATTCTGCTATCGTTCAAATAATATTATACACGCTCTTAATAACCTTGCACTGTTAATAACCTTCTACTGTTAATCTTCGTATAATGAAACTGCAAATTAAGAAATCATTTCATGTACAGGGGCAGAACTTCATTTAAAGACCTTGATGGTGTAAGAAACAGACTGAAATAAATCCATATTGCAAACAGTCAGCTAATGGATGCGAAGATAAAGAAGGACTTGTGAAGGCAGAAGCAGTGCAATGTCAAATCTATATTTTGCACAGTTTCCTCCAGAAACTATTCCTATTAAAAGCAGGAATGTAGCAATACATGAGTGTTTTATGTGAACTAAGAAATGTTAATGGTAAAAATGAGCAATGAGGCTGAAAAAGTAAAATTTCTTTATATTTGGTCAGACAGAAAATCAAGATTAATGGACTCAGATTAATTCCATATTCACCTTTGGAAATCTACTAGCTTAGCAATACTAAATATCTTATTCACTTCTTTTTTATATCTAGTTAGAAGCCAAGACTTATACTGACTTTATAAACATTGTTTGTTCTTATCTTAATTTCCTATTTGTGCTTATCATGGTTTAACTCTGATTAAATTAAAATCAGACCATGGTATTGATGACTTTCATTCTAAGCTCTCCCTGTAACCTTTTTTGATTTACTCCTAAGAGGAACAGTCTGGTTTTTTTTGATAGTCTAATTGAAATTCACTGAAATAATAAAGCTTACTCTTTAACATATCCAGTTGGAGTACCCTTGCCACAGAGTCTGGACAGATTGCAGCACTGGCAAAAACATTTTTCTGGCAGCAATTTTTCATAAACAAAGAAAGGCTTTCTTTTGTTATTTTTCAGGGGTTGAGGCTGTTTAGCACCAAAAGAACCCCCCTGGTTTTGAAACAAAAGCATGATTTAGAGCCAGGTGATTAAAAATTTATTTTTCATGATTCCATAATTAATAAAAAATTGGATTTTCTCCTGCAAACTCTGCTGGTCTTGTGCCTCAAGCCCATCTCAGCCACAACCCTATCACTGGTGTTCTCATAAAATGTTATTGTGCTCTGCAATGCAGGCATTCCAAGGCTGACACCACGGAGCAGGGCTGTTGGAAGACGACAGTCACACCCTTCCACAGGTCCTTCTGTCTGGGCCAGGATGCCCTCAGTGCACGGCCCTGGAGGAGTGTTTGTGCTCAATAAGAGGATCAAGGATCAGCCCCTGCTGCTGAAGCCAAGCAGCACTGAGGTGCTCATTCCCACTCTGCCCAGGCACAGCTCCTCCACAGGATGGGTGTCCGTGCCATGGTGCACGTGTGATCTGTGATGGGTGTCCGTGCCATGGCCTGGGCAGCCAAGACACAATTACCCCTGTTCACCCGGGAATTTCTTTCAGAGAAAAGAAGAGCGAGCAATTTCAATAGTCAGGGGTCCAATGCTCCTGTTTGATTTATGGACATTTTTATTTAACTGTTGATGGCCCTTTCAGTCCCCAGCCCGGCACAACTCCCCTGCTCTGCCCAGGCACAGGGCCTGTTCGCACTGGCAAGGGGCCTGGGATGTGGCTTGGATTGTGACTGTTTATGTCTGAGGATATATGAAGCATGGAATTATCGAATCATAAAGGTTGGAAAAGGCCTCTAAGATCATTGATTGCAACTGTTCACAGCCCAAAAAACTACAGATCTCCCAGCCAGGAGGAGAAATACAGGAAGAACATTCAGACAGGGAATGAGTCAAAGCTGAACAGTGAACAACTGAACAGTGAAAAATGTCCAAATCTATTTGCAAATCTTGGAAAGATTTCTGTCATGAAAATGGCAGAGAACTTAAAATTTGGTCCCTGCTTTCCATTCATTTTTCTCTGGGTATCCATATTGAAATGCCTGGAGACTACTCAGGTGATTGCTAATGGCAAATAATTGCAGCAGAAGTGAACAGGAACTGTAGTTTGACTTTATAAAACCCTGAAGTTATCAAGTTCTCTGAAAAATACAGCTGAAAGGCACACTACATGGGGGAAACAGCATTGAAGGTCCTTTTTTCTTGTTTTTCAGTGTCTTCACTAATGACATATAAGAGAAAAACAGAAACCCCACCAGGGTGTCAGGAAGATAAATTCATTAATATTTGTGGAGAACTAGACCACGACAATGAGAGTACCATGGGAAAGCCCCTGAGAAAATGAGTGTTTCTCTATTCAGTGCTGCATTTGGATGGAGAGCAGTAAATAATGGATAGGGCACACATTGAGAGGCGAGTCTAAAAAGAAATTTTGAACAACTATCCATTCATTGTGCTCTGTTCATCTTTTCCTGATCCTGCTCTCTGCACGTCCCCTGAAGTTTGTTGAGTTTAATCTCATCTGATTCTAGTTTATGAAATAAGATGTCTAGTCAGTGCTTCCCCCGTAGTCAGAGAAAAGAGAAAGGTATCTTAGGAAGCAATTCATCACACTACCTCTGACACCTGGGTTAAAATGAGGTGATCAGTGTCTGGGGTGTCTATCTCTTTTCCTGGACACACATTGATGGAGTGCAGAGAAACAATTTGGCTTAGTCCTCCAGAGCTGGGATGACTTCAGTGTTCAGATTAATCCCTCCCTAAATCTCAATCAGAATGGAACAGTGTGCCATCCCAAAACAGGTAAATCATTTTAACAGCCTTGTTTTCCTTCTAGTTTTCTGTGAATCATGATCTGTTTTGCACTGGGAAGTAAAGGTGCAGAAATTTGCATTAGATTGTCACTGACAAGATGCTTCAAAGGTGCTATTTGTGGGTTAGCCAGAGAGTGATGGTGTGACACATGATTAGATGTAGAACAGCTGTTTTTGTTTTCACTGTATTGATTAAAGAAGAATCCCTCCCTTTCTTTATGTCACTGTATGTAGAAGGTTCCTTCATAGTATGCAAAACTGAAAAAATAGAGTGATTTTGAAAGAAGCTATTTTGCATTAGGAAACAAATATCCTTTCTTATCCTGGGCAAACTATTTTAATCATTCATATAGCAAATCTGACCTTTGTATTTTGCCAGGACAAGGAATCATACATAGTGCACAACCCTGTTAGCAAATCATACAGAGCCAACAATGAATTTTGTGATTGAATATGTATTTAATTTTAAATCCAAGACAAAGGGGATAAATAAAAGCTCAAAGGAAACATAGTTGCAATTAGATGGGGGGAGAGGCTCAATTTTTTTAAAATTAATTTATTATCTTTCTGTTATTAAAATGGATCTGTGAGAGCTTACCTCTGTATTACAAGGACCAGGTTCCTATGAGCTTCTGAGGACTGGGCTTCTTGTAATGGTGAGTAACTAGCTTAGATTTAAATGATGTTTGGTTTTCATGAAAATCTTTGTGAGCTCAAATCCAGTTGTATTTTATTTGTTATGCATTCTTTTCTTTTTCCAGGATTGCTACTACAAGGCATCGTTTGTAAGTGAAATTCATGACTGTATTTTTGATGGTTATATTTTAAGACTTATTTTGAAAGGGCATTCTGTAGGAAAATGCAGAATAAGAGGTTAATTAACAGAGAGCTCAACAATCAATCATCTTCAATTAAAATTTGGCTATAGCTAATGCAGTTACAAGTCTGTGTCAGCCTCTTCACTCCAGGGAATAGTCAAATACATAATGCAAATCTACCCTACTTCTCTTCATAACATTAATATTCATTCTATAAAATTTTCATGGTAGGTGAAGTTCTGCATTATATTTTCTGACAGCAACTCAAAATAGCAGTTTTGTGCTTGTCCTTTCATTTGTTTTCTCTATTTCCTAAACACTCCCATTTCTTGTTTCCCCAATCAGGCAAATACTTTGCCACATGCTTACACTAAGGCCTACTGCATCCTATAATCAGTATTGAAAAAAACCCAATAAATCTGACCAAATGAGATAATATGGCTTTAGAAGCCACCTAAATAAAAGTCAAGGTGGCTACCAAAGGCTGTCTCAGGTATTACTAAGAATAAAGCTAGAATTTCTAACAAGGTAAATTCCCTACTTTTAGCCATTGCTAAGACATAGCTGGTTTTAGACTTCTGCAGTCACCTGAAGGAGGTGATCATTTGTAGACTGGGTAACCAGAACAAAATTTTAATGGACTGATTTAAAAAGTTGTCACTTTCAGTAGTTTAAAAGTTTTATTGGAGGCTGGCATAGAGCTGTGTCAGAACTGACTACATAAAGACACTTCATTTGCTCCAGTGAAAAGCTGGCTTAAATTAGTTTAAGTGGCTTTGCATTGCAGTGGATGAAGAATACTCACGATTGGTGAAATGGCATAGAAATGGCATCTCAGAGAGAGATGATGCTAAGCAGCATGAAGTCCATGTGTTCTGCAGTGAATATCTCCTCATGTCCCAGGGGCCCTCACCACATCAGTCAGTCTGCTGAAAAGGCATTTTCTATATGATGGAATTTGTTTCATATTTTTCTGCAGGTCTGTGAGGTCTGTCCTACATATTAAACATGCAAAACATGCAATTGCACTCTCTGTATTTTCATCATTCATAGATGTGCAAAAATGAATGGAGGGGCTTCTGTGCAATCCCTCCCTCAGCCATTAACTACATGTGTTTCCATTACCTTGCTAATTTATTGAATTTTACCTTATTCTCATATGCACAATACAACTTCAGTCTATAAACAGACAAATTCTTCTGGGCAGTCAGTCTGGATAACACAAAACCCCAGAGCTACTTCTGTGGGTCTTTATGGGTAAAAGACAAGAAGAACAAACTGAGGAAGGACCAGCTCTGGCCAGAACTGCTCCTTGAACAACTATCAGTGGCAGCAGTGCAATTTAAGGTGGAATGGTTGCAAGAAACTAAAGAGTTCTGAAATGTTAGTGCTGGATGATATGAGCTAGGACTCAAAGCATTTTCAATGTCTCATAGCATCCAGAAAGGCTCACAGTCAGACACCTCACCAACCATCCAAAAATAAGTAATAATTCTGCTGCTTGAAAACATGAGGCAAAACTGAGAGCTATATGTTTAAAGGTTTTTTATGTTTTAACTTGCCTTTAAAAATGTGTTTCGGTCCATTCATTTTTTTTTTTTTTCAGCTTTTGAAAGTGCAACAATGGACTCAATGACTGTTAGACTTAGGGAGTACATTAGATTAATTTTAATAACACTTTAGATACTCATCAGTCATATGTTACCTAATACTCTCTCCCTGAAGGGTTGCTTGAAAATCAGATATTTTTGTTTACCTATAAGGTCTGGATTGAAGAGAAATGTCTCATGCAGCAACTGAAATTCAGGGTGCAACATCTATAAATCAAAACTAAGTAAACAGTTTTGTTTAGTGTGCAGACATATTTCTCCATGCTTCAGGGACTTAATACTGATTTCTTTTATGCTGACATTTGCTCTTGTCCATTGACTATTCTGCTACTATTTGCCAGTTTTCTATAACCACTTATACTGTCTTTTCTGCTATATTTTCCTGATATTCTACTCTGTGCTATTTTCTCCTGATCAACACTCCTCTGAAAGCCTTGAGGAAACATCTGAATGAAACTCCAAGGCAAGAATAACTTAACTGCATGGCGTTTTTTTGACTCCTGAAAAGATTTTAAATGTCTATAATATGTTTGTTTATAGACAAACTTTCTTCCTCTACTTTTTTCCCCCCCTTGCCTTTTAGGTTTTTTCCTGTGTTTCAAACTAGCCCATGTTAAGCTGCATTATTTAAATGAGCTAAAATGTTAGGGCAGATATGTTGAGGACTTTAAGATAACTTCACTGAATTCTGTGCCTTGGTGAATTATGTTTTTGAGTCATAACCAGATGAAAGGCCGCAACCTTATTTAATTTGATGAGGAAATCTCCTAAACCAGCCAGAAAATGTTCAATTTTTCACCATCATTGAATGTGAAGCATTTGAACTATATGAAGTACCTTTTTTTCTTGTTTTGAGCCAAAGTATGTTCTGAGTTGCCAAACAGGAGAATCAGTGTACAGCTAATATTATTCCAAAGTAGAGTGGTGAGTGACATTTTGAATTATGTATTCTCACTATTGTGCATAACCCCTTTCCAGTCTCTAATTGTGGGTCCCTTTTTGTGCATTTTAAGTAGTTTTTCATCTTGACTGAATTCTAATTTTATCTGAACCTTTGCAAGTTTGTGTGCTAATTATGCAAAAAATCATTCTGCATTCATTTTGAAACTAGAATATGTTTTCAAGAAAATGTTTCCATTTCATAAATGTGAAATTACAACTACTCCTTGATTTGCCAGTCCAAAAGATTTTTATTCATGGTATATATTAGAATATATTTATGAGACACACAAATAAAGTTATGACTTGTTTTCTACACTTTATTGTAGCATTTCTGTCAATAACACAAAAATAACCTAAGAATATAAAGATAAATTTCTAATACAAGATACAGATTAAAATACAAGGCAAAGTTAAGATAGGATTTTTATTTTAATTTTAAAGAATTCTTTTGCAAAAAAAAGTCATAGTTTTCCTTTAAATAATTTATCTTAGCTATGAGATATAATTTAATTTTAATTTAATTTTAGATATTTAAAATTAAAAACTCAACTTCTGATTACACATGTCATAGGTATTATTTTAAAATTAAAGGATCCACAAAGAAGATAGCTTTCTAATTATTTCTTACTTAGTTCTGAAAAGGAAGGAAAATAAAACACAAATGATCACCTGAAGAAAGTGAAGAAAGACTTAAATTATTAAATGATTGAAAGTGTAAAGGAAATAACTAATTTTAAGTTAATTTGGAAATGTAATTCTCTGTTATATCATCAGTGATCTAGGCACACTGTGATTTATCAACGAAAAATTCAGCTTTGTGTTAGGCAAGAGAAAACCTATGTCTATAACTGCTACAACACATGAGCACTGGTTTTCAGGAGAGAACTTGGTGCAAGATGGATAAAGCATTGTTTTGAATAATTCACAAGTTTTTAAACTTTATTACAGTTATTCAGAGCCAAAACAATAAGCCTGGCTCCTAACTTGGCTAATCTGATCATGACATTCTGACCTGTCAATGCTAAAGGATATACTCCTGGCAGCAGATATGCTGGACAGAGGAATTACCAGTATAATTAGGAGCTCAATATTGAGTTGAGTGTAGTTTAACACTCAGATCTGAGTGTAGTTTAATTGTTAATTGTATAAGCTAATTTCTGACAACCAGCATAAGGCTAGTACATGTGCATAAAAGTCAGCCTGAATGCCATTTTGCTTTTGCTGTGCAATCCAAAAATTAGTATCATGGGCCCATCTGACTTAAATCACACCTCCTTCACAGAAGGTATAGTATCTGGAAAACTATCATAAAAAAATAATTGAAAAAATATGGGAAAATACCATAAATACTCCAAAACTTATTAGAATATTTAGAATTATAGCAACTTTTGGAAAACTATTTAAGTTCTCTAATTATTGTATTATGAAGTATAGGAGTTATAAAAAGCAAATTAACTATACCAAGTCTTTTCTTAAAAAGTGTTCAAAAGAACTTTTAGCCACCGGCAGATGAGATTTCCTTGAACATGGAGTCACTAATCAGTCATTGTGTAGGGGATGTGATCTAAGACTGTGCTGCTTAAGTGGTGATTTTGTCCTGACAATGCTTTCACATTTCCTCCTCTGATCTGGGGGAAACAGAAACTTTATATTTGGTAAGATCAGCGTTTAGTGATATCAGAAAACTGATCCATGTCACCTTGTGTGCCAGCATGACAGGGACAGCAGCACATGTGGCCATGGACAAGGCAGAAGAACTGATCCATCAGTGGCCAGACTTTTCAAACAGAATTAAACTGTTTCTGATACATGATGCCTTTGATGTGGTAACAGGACTTTCCCTAATCATGTCAGCAATTGAGTTTTGATGCTTCAGTGAGCCTTTCAGCAGGTAATAGAACGTTTGCAAGAAGATTCTTTTGTTTATCTTCCTAGGCTGCCAATCCATTAAACTGAATTGAAATGAATTAATTAATTGAAACCTACCTGATAGTTTTCAACAAGGTTTCTGATTTCTGTTAAGCAACATCTGGCTAAAATCTTTCCCCTTTCCTAAATGTGAAGAGAAAAAAATATATGATGCTTCTATCCAGGGAACTGGGTGAGAGCACTCAATCTTCAACTTAAAGAAAGGAGAAAACTCCTGAAATACATTAAATATATGAGCTCAGAGGTGGCCACTGTCTAGGCAACACAGTAATTACAGATGGCCTGCTGAAACCTAGTGTTTTCCTGGTGCTTCTCAGCCAAAATGTACCATGTAATGGACATAGGGCTTGTACTTCAGCTATGCCAACAGCCTCCTAGGGAAGAAGATATTAAGAAACCTTGTGCTGTGTCTCAGATGCACAGCTACTCACTGCTGTGCTTACACTGGGAGCAGAGCACGGACCCACGTTCTGGCTTGGCTGTGGCTGCACCAGCTGCAGCAGCAGTAACAGTGTTTACCAGGATCACTCAGGAAAAGTAGGCGATGTCAGATAAAAATGCAGAGTGGCAGCAAACCAAAGAAAAGTTGTACTTTAAAAAGAGCATGGTTGGGACAACCTAGAATAGTTTATAGCTCCTGTTGGCTGCTCTGATCTTCTGGATGAAACTGTTACCTCTTTGTAAACTTGATAGAACAAACACTGGGTCCTCTCTTCAGCTGCCACTGCCTCAAGCTTGGCAGACTGGCCTAAATGGCCATCAATCCCAGTCAGACCTAATGTGCTGGACTGTGGGCTGGTGTGGCTGGGAAGCACTGGTTTTGCTTTGGGCATGGTAACATCCACAAAGAGGTGCAGCAGATCCTAGGGGCACTGCATGCTGAATTTTTCCAGCATGAATCAGGTTTTCTGGTATCACTCTACTTTAAGGTACCCTTATGCATTTGGACTGCTGTTTCCATGAAGAAAATAGCCTTTTCCTTAACTCTTTTCTAAGGATTAAGTTAGCATTAAAGATCCTAAGGCCTGGTCTCCAGCATTTCATGTGGAAAATGGTGTGTGGTGACTGGGACAAAATACTGCCCTTCACACAGTGATCACATTTATTTTCTTGCCTCCACTGTCTTCTTCAGGGCCAGTAGCTCTACACACTGCTCCTGGGAAGGCTGCTATGTTCTCATAAGAAGAAGAGTCTTGTAAAAAGGCTATTTTTAGTAAACTGATGAAAAATAAGACACAGAACAGAATTATCATTAACATTTTCTAGAGGCTGTCATCTAGTTCATCTTCCCTGTCAATGTAATACATCCTGTTCATATATTACCTTTTCCAATAAGAAGTGTTACCTGAGTTGCCAATTTACTTTTAATTCTAGACTGCAGAAATGCATTCTCAGTTGTCTAAGGTTACACTTAGAATCAAAATGTAAACTTACTAAATTCAGCAAAAAAAAAAAAAAAATCCCAGTTTTTCAGTGTGTCTCAGCCTTTACGCAAAGATAAATCAAGGTGGTTTATTTTCATCAGTATAGCTATGTCCTACATACAAGTTCCACTCTCTATTGAGAGCTAAGGGTGGATCTTCCACACTAACTGTGCAGTGTGAGTTCGGACCTCTACACAGTCACATGATGTCCATTTGATCCTGTTCTTGCTATTGAAAATTTAGAAAGATGACAAGTGAATCCTAGCATTTAAAGAGATTGTCACCTGCAGCTCTCTGCTTCTCTATTCCCCCTTTTCTCCCTGGCCAAGGTTACAACTTCCTCGGGCAAACAGCCATACAACAGTGAGTGATCCTCAGCCTCTTTACAGCAGAGTCAGTGAGCTCAGCAGAAACTGTTCACACAGGTGAACATAAGCTGCCAGACTTTGGAACAAAATGGTAACACATGGACTTGTGTTTGATCCACCTGGCTCCTAGGTAGGAGGTGATTTTCTGGCTGAACATGTGCTGCACAGGACCTGACACTGTTTAAAAGGGACTGTTTGAAAGAGCAGCACACTCTGATAATGTTTTAGCATCCTAGATTCTCAGTATCCTCTCAGGACAGACATCTCCCTCTTTTCCCCCATTACCCTTTTTAATCTTTCCTGGGTAAAACTGGCTTGGTTAACACAACAAACACAACACAACACAAAACAACACAACACAAAACAACACAACACAGCAATGATGGCTGCATCAGATGGTAGTAATTTCAGATACCATGGGCAATCCTTGAGGAGGATGCTTGTCCCCAAGCTAATGTCTTTAAATGGTCACTTAAATGTGACCAACAGTGGGCAAGAGAGAGCATTTCCCAGGTGCAGTTCTCCATCCCCACCTTTACTGCAGGGTGACTAAGTCATGAATGAAGCTGCCAATGTCTGTGAATTAAGGAAGCACATATCAGTACTGGTTTATTTTGACAAACCTAAAATCTTTGGGGTTATGGCTGCTTCCCAAAGAGCCTAGCCCATCTTGCAATGGAGTGAGTAAAATCAAAAAGAGGGGAGAAAACTAGACCAAAATAGATGACTGTGAGAAGGAAATATTACAGCTACACCAGCATAAGCCATTCTAGCTCCTGAGTCAGAGTCCTGTGTGAGCATGAGTCAAGTCCCTTAATTGTATCAGTGCAACCACAAGAGATTTCTAGCTATGGCACCTTATTGGAGTCCCTAAACCAAGCCTATGTTTCAAAATTTAATGGCTAACACAACTAAAAAATTTCAAATACGATTCAACCCAGGCTATCACTAGAAAAACTGTTACCTGACAAGTATGCTTTAGTGAGGAAAAGTATCACAAAATATTTGTTTAAAAACACTCACTTTCTTGTAGGCAACCTTTTTTTTTTTTTACTTTGCCATATTTTGTGCTGCTGGAAAGTTCCTAAAGTTCCTGACTTGCCCCTCAGTAATGGTAGTAATTTCAGACATATGCACATGCAGTGAATTGCATACGTTAGATCTACTCAGTACTCAAGCTAGTATGATGAGCAGAAAACAAAAAAAGAATGGGGTGGAAAAAAAAAAAAAAGATGGAAGAAATGTAGCAATTTTAGTAGGCGTGCACTGACTATATTTTATGTAATATATGATGGACAAGGCACGCAGGGTTTTTTTTTGTGACAATGGTTACCTAAACCTGAATTCGTTTTTCATATTCTTGTGATCAATATGCAAACCAGACCATTCTTAAAACATACATAACAATAGTTATTTACAAAGGCAGTCTGGTCATAGATGTAATGAATCCAAATAGATCTCCCCTTAGCTCAGTTCAGTGTTATTTTCCAAGCTCCTCTCTTCACACATGCAAGAGTCTTGCATTTAGAACAGGCTGCCTGAGGTCACAGACAGGATTTAACGAGTGCAAGCCTGCTTAAGGAGGCTGATTTGAACTGAGTGGATACACAGCCTTATTTATGACACAATCATAATCTGAATGAAATTGGTTTATGTCTTGTTTGGGTTTAAGAGTACTGTCCTACGCTTATGCAATATTTGCATTGGAAAATAAGATATTTGCATGGCAGTGAATCACTAACATTATTCACAAGGCATTACAGGATTTTACCATGGATTTTTAAGAAGGAAATCAGGATGCATTGATTTAAAAATAAAATTTGGATGTGCTATGTGTGAAATCTGTTGATTTCTTTTAGTAAAAAAGACTGCCTCACCATCACTTTGAATTTAAAATACAAAATCTCTTACCTTTTAAATAGTACCTTTTGCTCCAAAACACTTGCAACCTATCTATCTGCATCATGGTGTTAGTGCAGGCATGCTGAACATGGAGAAGTGACTTAGTCAGAATGAGAAAGCAGTGTTTGGAGCACATAAGGTCATCTCTTGAATAGGAGGATTTTCTGCTAGCAGCTGCCACTGCTGAATCTGACCAGTGACTGGAAGGCATCATGCCAGAAACTGGGACATAAAAAGATCTTCAGGCTGGGAAGCACAACATTGAAATGGAGAGGAGCTGATCAGATCTTTTTTCTAGTCTTAAAGATAGGTCAGGAAGGTGAGTGAGGCAATGACTGATGGAGTTGGCACCTGTGGATTTGTCTATGGGGGAAAGATACACTAAGGTAAATTTAATTAGCTTTGAAGCCAGCATAGTTATTGTAGTGCCTGTCCCTGACATGCACCTTCTTGGTATAGGAGGGCATTTTTCATTCTCAACCTGTCATTAATGGATTCAAAATAAATGAGAAAAATCATGCTTACTCTGTCATAAAAATGTAGACATGAAATTCTGCTCTGATAAAAAAGTAGAGCCATATCAGGAAAGATTTTTAAGAATAGCCTTCCCAGAGAGCTCTCTTTAAACAGGGGCATCCTGTAGGGGCAACAAAACTGCCTTACCTGTGCAACATATCCCAGTGCAAAAGTGTCAAATAAGCTGTGCCACTTCTGCACAAGGATTAGTGGATTTCACCTTGAGGTTTTACTGGTATAAAAAGGATGCAAGACAGAGCACCTTGCTGGCCATTTGTATGGCTCTCAAGGTTACTCGTTATATCAACCTCTTTGTCTATTTAAACTCACATCTATCTTATTTTACACCACATTTTATGTCATTCTTAGGACTAGTCTGGTGGTGCTTAAAGACACCACCAGACAGACTACTGGTGTATCCAGACCATGGCTGGTAATCAAATTTTAATGCAATAGTGAGCACATTGAAGAACACATTTAACACCTGATAACATATAACACATAGGTAATACATTGGTTTTGAAGAGATACACATAGAAGGTTACTCTATGGGTTTGGACTTTAGTGCTGAAAAGAATATTTTTTTTTAACCTTAGAGAAACCAACATGCGTCAGCTCTCCTGTCCTAAGAACACAGTCAAGATAAGGTGTTTTAGTTTTTGACTGAGGGGAATTTTCCAAGGTCAGACTCAGCCTAAGAAGACAGGGCAGACCTTGCTAAAGTAACCTTGGTTCTTCCTCCAGCACTTGGCTGTATTTCCAGTTTGGCCTATCGGATATCCAAGTGATTTTTGTGGAAAAATATTGTATTTTTTTTAGCAGCAAAGAACTAATCTTTGTAATCTTTTTTTCATGTTACTTCAAAAGCATTTCAGCAGTTAACTCTCCACATAGCACAAAAGATACCTGAATTCCACATGCAACTGAAATTTGCTGTGGACATCTATGTATCTGTGACAAGTCTCTGAAACAGGGAGCAGTATGTCCAGGGTGTTTCATTAACCTTGGTGATGCAATTTGTGTTTGGAATAATCATGTCTACACACAGTGCTCTGGAATTGCTCTGCCGACGCAGCTGTTACAACATTGCTGCTTTGCATTCTTGGGAGATTCCATGGTTTATTGCTGTACCCTTCTGGTTTTTTTCCATGCTTGCTTGCTGTGAATACTCCAGTACAGAAAGTAGTGGAGTATTTTCTATGATTTCTTTCATTTCATCACAACTTTTGAAGATGGCCCTGTTTTTAAAGGACTACTGATCATCAGGCAAGAAGCACTGAAGGCCACTGAGAGGCTCCTGGGGCTGTTTGCACACCTTTAGAGTCAGGGACATGTGGACAGCTCAACTCATGCTGAGATGGGAACTGACTAAGATCTAATTCATGAAATGATGAGACTCAGTAGTGATGCAGAACATAGCCAGCAATTTCAAAAGGTTTGGGAATATTAACTTTCAAGAGCCTTAAATGGAGCAGTTGCCCCACAAGTGTAAGAAACTAACATGTCATAAGAGTTTATCTTGGCTTGGTATATACTCATCAATTTTCAGCTGTAAAGTCACCATTCTCATTTGGTAACCCTTTCTGCAGAGAGAGATGGTCAGGTTTATTGTGAATGGGTTGCATGCAACAACTGAAAACCTGGCTGGCATATATGAATTGGCAACACACAGGAATTTCTTGATGAGATTATGTATGTGAAATTAGTTAATTTTGTTTAGGTGATTAGAAATGTTAGACTATTTAATGCTATTTTTTTCATTAGAGCAAATATAGAAAACAATAATGCTATGATTATTCTTGTCTGTTCAAAAGACTGAACATACCCACATACCCATGCTTCCCTTGCTTTTGGAGACTTCCAAAGGATGCTTAAGTAAAGAAAAGCTCATTTATTCTCAACTAAGTGGGGTGATTTTAGATTGTGCATTAATAATATTCAAAATCTGGAGACTTGATTGGAGAAATCTGCCTCATGAAAATTATTTTCTCTGTAGATTCTTTCACAGCAAAGTAAACAGAAACACTGAGAAATTTTGAGAAGTAAATAAAGTAGTGATGGTAAACTCCTCCATCTGATCAGAAAAACTACAGTCAGTGATGCCCACAATTAAGTTGTGTAATGAGTACAGATTTGTGAACAAAATGCCTGCCCTCTTGGGGCAGAAGTAGGGAAATCTGTAAATATGAAGGTTTTTAATTTATCACACATCAGGGATTTTATTGAATTCTGCAAAGCTTTTAATACAATCAATCAAGGTTCGGAAAATAATTTCAGAAAGCACAAATTAGTAAGGGCAAGAGAACTGCAGAAAATATTCTTTGGAACTGCAGAAACACACGACTCCTTTGGGCAGATGAATAAATTTATGGAGTCCCACGCTCTCAAATTTTATTTACTGCTTTGCAATGTAGAATGTGGAAGAACAAATCTGTACCTGCAAATGGCTACCTCAGTAGCACACTATTAGCAAATGGGTTTTATCTTTGAAAAAAGAACATATTTAGATTTATCTTTTGTCTGCCTCCTGCAAAAGCTCTTTTTAAAGGATCATGATCATTCTCCTCTACTCTCTCTCCTCTTAATCATGCTAAATTTAACTTTTTTTCTTCCATTCCTCCATAATTTGATCACTTTGTGGTGTACAGAGAATCAGTAAATATGTTACTTCTTGATTTCCATCCCTTTTTGCGTAGATTGGACAGGTGTTCACCCAGTGAAGGCACCTGTGGCCGTGGTTGCTGCAATGTAGAATGGATGAGAAAGATAAAAAGGAACAGGTAGTCATTACCAAAGAAATGGCCTCTGTGCCAAAAATAATAAAATATAGCTCTTTCCTTAATTGCACAATATCCTTGCCAAAATAGGGAACCATGTTTGCCTGAAGATTTCTTTTTTTAATACCTTTGGGTCAGTATAAAGTCATCTGTTAAATAACTAGGATTCTGCTGTCACTAAAGGTATAAAATACTGAGAACCTCTGTAGTTATTTAAATATTTGTGTAGTCAGAGTTGGGTGATTTGTAACAACTCAGTCCAGAGCTGAAGGTATAATAAAAATAAGTCAGAATATTTATTCTATTCCTTTTTTTTTCATCCTGTATCTGCTGTTACAATTAACTTAGCTTCTACTTGTTAGGCCACACAACGTTGCCCTGTTGAATATGCATGTCTCTGATGGAAATGGGAGAATGGGAGAGAAGGGTAACCATGCTGTTCAGCAGACTTCATCTAGAAATTGTTTTACATAAGTGGGACTGAGATCTCGTACCTTGAGCACTTCAGTGTTCAACTCCAAAGTTGGTATAGAAAATTAATGGTTTTAAATAATTTTTGTATCTTGAAGATTCTGAGATTTAGCTGCTTCTTTTCCTTGTGATTATATAACAAAATTTCTTCTTTTTTTATCTCAGTGAAAAAAGAAAAATGCTGCATGGATGTCCAGATGTAGAAGTCTGCTGTGCAAAAGAACTAGATCAGCACCAATCACCACGGGCTCCTTTTATTGTCTGTGGGGGGAAAAATCGAGAAAGAAAAAACACTTTAAGGCATGATTCATACCATCCTAATGTAGGCATCTAAAATAGGTCAGGTTCATTGAGTTCTAAAATGTGTGTTTTTCTCTATGGACAGAGGCATGGTCACCCTGGGGAATCACTAGCTTAGATGTGGATATCTATGTTATCAAGTAAGGTGAGATGATTTCCCCCCTATGTAATTTTTGTGACCAAGAATAAATATCTATAAAGAAAGAAACATTGCCTCTATAAAAAAGGGCTTCTAATAGAATGATATGTGCTAAAGCTCTTGTTCCACATTCCCTACAATGACCTAGATCCTATAAAACTTAGAGATTGAAATCTCATCCCAGAGAAAAAACACGTTGTAATACTGCATTATCCTTCATTCTGACTTGTGAAAGTGATTTCTCACTCAAAACACATGCCAAGAAGTACACAGCAATGATCTAATTAAAGATGTGCACACAGAATTCAGAGCTGATTATTATGTGTATTATAATTACTGAATACAGCAGTACATCAACATATTAGTGTATATACACATATATGTGTGCATATACATGCTAATAGAACACTTAATAGAACACTTACAAGACAATTATAGATAATGGTTGTAATTTCATACATTAATAGATGCAGTATATTGGTATGCAAACTAAATATATCTATGAAAATGTAAGGATAAAGACAACAAGAATATGTCCTTATTTTATTCTGAATTTCTGAAAGACTGTTTAGCACAATAAAAATCTTACTGCTGACATAGTTCCATCACTAATTGGGGGAAAGAGAAAGCATTCATTGAATATTTCTGTTTTGCATTTAGAAAGAAAAGCAGTGTCTGCATTGCCAAACTATCATCTATTCTGACATTTTCCAAAGCAGATGGTAAAGAACATCTATTAATTTTTTTTTTTTAAGTCGCAGGTCCACATAACTTGATTGAAAGATTTTAAAAACAATTTGTACTGCTCTGCATTGGCAAAAAGCTTTGGCATACTGGAGAAGTCCAAGAGGCCTGGAAAAATCTAAGGCCGTGTTGATATTTCAACAACGTAAACAGGATGACCACGGTAACTCTAGATGAGTTAACTTGACCTTGGTTCCGTGTGAAAGAATGGAACAGCTGATATGGGACTCCATCCATAAGGAAATAGAAAATGGTAACATAATTACTGCCAGTCAACATGACTTTATGCAAAACAGGTTAAGTTAAACAAACTGCATAGTACTTTTATGAGATAAGAATTTTGATTATTTGATTTGTTTAATAAAGGTAACTATGTTGACAAAACAATGCCTTTCAGACTTCTGTTGAGCATTGATACCACATGACGCTCAGATTAAATGTCACCCCAGAACAAAACCAAGACAACATATAATAACAGAGACAAAACCTGAACTCAGAATTTCGATGTGTAATTGTTAATTAAAATTTATCAAGTATCACCAGTGTGCTGCTACAAAGATTCTTCCATGTCTTAGGCAGCTATTCAATCTGTTTACCTATGGGGTGACAAAAAAAAAAAAAAAAAAAAAAAAAAAAAAAAAAAAAAAAAAAAAAAAAAAAGGCAGAAACTGTAATAATATCTCTAAATTCTGTAAATGGCAAGAAGAGAGAAATTATGGGGACAGATTACAAATGGGAAGTGATTTAGACAACTGTAGCTAAGTAGAAATTATATGGGTATAAATATTTCCAATTAAAAGCCATTTTGGGAGGAGAACATAGAGATTACATTTGCAGGACTGAGTGTAGTGGGTCTGAAAAAATGGGCAGGCAATGGTTGATGGTTAATTTTTAGTGCAAAAGAGCACTAATGCGATCCATGGTTTTACACTGGAAGGGGTGAGAACTGGTCTTATGGCTGTTGCAGTCTGGCCAAATAAAGCTCTCCATAGAGAGAGACAGAAGCAATGAAAGCTACCACCCTACGAACACATATTACTCTGTTTTAGACTATACAAACCAAGCAGTTTCCCTGGGATATATTGCAAACACAACAGAAGAAGAAATAGTTAGCAGGGGTTATGTACATCTGCATAAATAAGGCACAAGAAGAACAGCAGGGAGTTTTTCCTTGTTGTGTTTGGGGAAACCAGACTTTGGCTACATTATTTGTAAATAAAATTGCACAACATTGTTAGCCCTTGTGGTGTTTTCATTTTTGTTTTGGTTCTTTTGATTTCAGCAAGTACAAAACAAGTCTCAGAGTGAATCAAGAAGCTTGAGGCTGTGATGAAATTTTCAAGATTTTTACTGGAAAACCTAGCCTGACCATGTCCTGCTTATTTTCCTTTATTTTGTCCCCAGGGATTTGCTGTGTAGCGATTGAAATTCTTTTCTGGTCCCTCCCTGGGCAGTCATCACTAGCATGGAAGGACAGAGCTGTCTGTGGCAAACACACACACACGAGCACACAAACACAGACACACACCATCCACAGTTACAGGACTTCCTCCAGTGTCTCTTTCCCAGGAACACCGGAGAAAGACGCTAATTTTCCATTCCTTGTTTTCTTTTCTGGCAGGTTTTTAAAGGGAAAGATGATAAAGACAGGTCTCTGCAGGTGCCACCTCACTCTTATAGTTTACAAGGGAGAGAGCACGTATAAAAGAAGTTTGATGGGGATTTGAGAAGCTATATGAGATTGCATGCAACCAGCAAAGGGGCCCTGAGCTCTCAGTCCTCTCCAGTCTCCAGGGCCAGGGTTTCAGATGGAAACCATGGAGCAGGAAAAGTGAACACTCAGTATCAAAGTTTTATTTCTGTATGGAATCAAACCTGAGGTTTGAAGAAGCTGCTTGGGATTCAGTAATTTGGGAGAGCTCAGTAGGCTGCTGAAGGATGTAGAGATGAAGCTGCAGAGAAAAAAGGTGAGGAGAGGTGAAGTTGAAGAGAAAAAAACTGGTGAGATACATATCTCTTGGTATTAGTCAGTGTCTGTGGATAAGACAGAAATAATGTCTGATAATGTGATGGGGAATCAGACGGGTGCATCAGGTCATGTGAGGGAGCAGCTCTTATTCTGCCCTGCAACACAGGTGTGTAGTGTAGCCCACACATCTCGGGGTGCAAAGTGCCTTTGGTGACTATCTACCTTACAGTCCTGCAGCCTCCTCTCTCTTACCTGACACATAATCCTCTAACAGATCAGGTCATAAAACAGAAGAGCCCGCAGCAAAAATATGTACAATGTGGGCCAAATGGAGAGAAGTCAGGCAGGAGCAAGTGTACAAAGTGTACAAATCTCATTGTTAATGCATGAGATTCGACAGATTGGGGACTGAGAGGCAAATTGTGGGCAGGACTGATTGAAACTGGTGCTGGGACAGCACAGGAGTCAAAAAATAATCTAATTTAATCTAATCTATTCTAATCTAATCTAATCATTACTGATATTCATATGGATCGTGAAGATCAATAAAGGTGAAAATGGATAGCTTATAAATAAAGCACTGATGAACAACATCCCTGCCCCTCAGCACCTTCACCATCAAGGATATTGTGAGCTTCTGTTTTTAATCCCTCTTCTAAATAGACTGTAATTCTACTCTTTCTAAAACAATGACCCAACAGCTGGTGTCTTCCTTCTTTCTCTACCATCATCAACAAACCATCTGTGAGAAGAGAGAGGGAAAAAATGAAATGTCTATATTTTGCTCTCACCAGCTTTCCTCGCTGCCTAAGCATCTGTCCCACAGCTGTCACACAGCACTTGGAGAGCAATGAGTAACCCTAAAGTCCAAATGTTTTCCAGTTTCCTGATTTTCAGGAAAATCATCTGTGTTGTGCTCCATAATGCCTAAAATGTTTCCTGAAAATTTCCAGTAAATTCCAAAGCAGTCACATTGTATCCAGGCAGGCAAGAAATCAAATATATTCATCTTGGCCTTGTAAAAGAGAGGAGGCAAATGTTAGGTAGTTCTCTAGATTCCCTCTACAGCTAATGGAGGAAAGTTATTCTCTAATGGAAATATGTCACACCTTTTTTAATGCATTGTTTTGTGATTGCTGACACCAAAACTGCATACAACTAAACATAAGAGGCTTTCAAATTAAGCTGAATGCTTTTTTTAAGTGAGCAGAGCACACAATGTTGAGTCCATCACGGTTTTATACTACAGAAGCTCTAAAAATGCCCTATTTGGCAAGAAGATGAAGTGTGGCATGGTAAGAGGGGATGATATCTATCTAGACATAAACTTCCTGGTATAAAGTTAATGTCAGAATTCTTTGTAAAAATTTTGAATTCGTAGCTGCAATTCATAGTTGCAACCTACATAATATACACATTATCTCCATTATTAAAATATATATTAACCAGATTCACTATGCTTAATGTTAAACTTCAGAACTACCTGAAGAAAGGATTAATAACCCTCCCTTCATTATTTTGGAGGAACTCTGGAGGCTAAAGTGCATTAGTCATCAAACTTTTAGATAGCTGTGGTTAGCTGAGATGAACACCACCTCACCAAACATGCAGGGACAGCCAATCCAGCAAAGTTTACAGCATCTCTTCACTTATTCAATCACTTATGCATATAACCTAATGGCCCTCAAGGCCTGTATAGGAACAATTTAAATATCATAATCGAATTTGATCCCAAGTTGTTTGTGCTTCAGAGGAAATAATCTCTAAAACTTCTGTAGTTGGCTTTAAAATTCATGCTGCTATAATAAATACAACTTAAATTGTGAATATCTATTCTTAAGTGACTTGTTAAGCCTGCAAAAAAGTATAAAATTTATCCAAGAAAAACAATAAATAAAAATGAGGTTGTTGAGAGAATATATGTCTTGTGGATTGTGATAGTTTTCTTCAGATACAACATTTCTTCCGGAAATGCAGAGGACAGCTGCTGCATTTCTGTAATATACCCCAGTCTACTGTGGTGGTTTAAAACCAGGTAGGAATTAAACTCCAAATAATCTGCTGCCCTTCCCTCTGCCTCTGCTCCAGTGAGGGAGGAACAAAGGAAGACACTATGTGTTGAGATAACAATTTATCAAAAACAAACAGCCGTGGAATAGGAATTGCACAATAATAACAACAGCATTAATAACAATAGTGCACAAAGGAAAAGGTGCTTTACACACAGAGGTGTTCACCACCTCGACTCAGTTCTGCACGGCTGCTGAGACCAAGACAAGATGGCAAGTGTCTCCACAGCTGGCATTCTCTGTCCCGGAGCCCAAGACAAGGAAAAACATGATGGACAAACACCCAAAGAGCTGGATCGTCTGCATTGTGCACCCACTTCTGGGCTGCTGGGCTCAGGGGTGGCCGGCAGTCTTCAGCTGGGCTCCTCTCCTCTCGGATCAGGCACGGCTCAGGCTCGGATCAGGCACGGCTCAGGCTCAAGCTCAGGCTCTGCTCAGGCTCCTCTCCTCTCGGCTCAGGCACGGCTCAGGCTCGGCTCTGGCACGGCTCAGGCTCGGCTCAAGCTCAAGCTCGGCTCAGGCACGGCTCAGGCTCGGCTCTGGCACGGCTCAGGCTCGGCTCAAGCTCAAGCTCGGCTCAGGCACGGCTCAGGCTCGGCTCTGGCACGGCTCAGGCTCGGCTCAAGCTCAAGCTCGGCTCAGGCACGGCTCAGGCTCGGCTCTGGCACGGCTCAGGCTCGGCTCAAGCTCAAGCTCGGCTCAGGCACGGCTCAGGCTCGGCTCTGGCACGGCTCAGGCTCGGCTCAAGCTCAAGCTCGGCTCAGGCACGGCTCAGGCTCGGCTCTGGCACGGCTCAGGCTCGGCTCAAGCTCAAGCTCGGCTCAGGCACGGCTCAGGCTCGGCTCTGGCACGGCTCAGGCTCGGCTCAAGCTCAAGCTCGGCTCAGGCACGGCTCAGGCTCGGCTCTGGCACGGCTCAGGCTCGGCTCAAGCTCAAGCTCGGCTCAGGCACGGCTCAGGCTCGGCTCTGGCACGGCTCAGGCTCGGCTCAAGCTCAAGCTCGGCTCAGGCACGGCTCAGGCTCGGCTCTGGCACGGCTCAGGCTCGGCTCAAGCTCAAGCTCGGCTCAGGCACGGCTCAGGCTCGGCTCTGGCACGGCTCAGGCTCGGCTCAAGCTCAAGCTCGGCTCAGGCACGGCTCAGGCTCGGCTCTGGCACGGCTCAGGCTCGGCTCAAGCTCAAGCTCGGCTCAGGCACGGCTCAGGCTCGGCTCTGGCACGGCTCAGGCTCGGCTCAAGCTCAAGCTCGGCTCAGGCACGGCTCAGGCTCGGCTCTGGCACGGCTCAGGCTCGGCTCAAGCTCAAGCTCGGCTCAGGCACGGCTCAGGCTCGGCTCTGGCACGGCTCAGGCTCGGCTCAAGCTCAAGCTCGGCTCAGGCACGGCTCAGGCTCGGCTCTGGCACGGCTCAGGCTCGGCTCAGGCTCGGCTCGCCTCCGCGGCTCCGTTCCCTGTGGCTGCTTCCCACTCCAGCGCTGCCCCGTGTGCGCTCTGCTGGGCTCAGCTGTGTTTGCCACCTGGAGCTGCATTCTTCCCAAGGGATGGGAAGGGATGGGCAGCAACGAGAGAAGGACAAAGTCTGCAGGGCTGGTCCTGGCAACTTTCCGAGGAAGACAGGGAACAAAATGACCCTTTTCTTGCCCCCCAGGGCACTCTCCCCAGAGAGGATGTGCATGGTAAGGAATAGTAATCCAGCTCCTCCCCTTCCTCAGCACCTGCAAGAAAAACCAGGACATCTATTCAGCACTTAAAGTTTATAATGAGGGACAGAAATTAATTTACTGAAACCAATGAACTTGAGACAAAATATTGTCAGTCCTGCAAAGTAATTTTCAAATAGAAGGGAGCCTTATCAATTGTGCGCTCCTCAGTCTTGCTGGAACAATTCAGAGGGAACTGAAACACAGGAAGTTCTGCATGAAGATAGGCAAGAACTTCTTTACTGTGCAGGTGACAAAGTACTGGAACAGGTTGCCCAGAGAGATTGTGGTGTCTCCTTTCCAGCAGATATTCACGAGACATCTGGACACAATTTTGAGCAGCATTCTCTAGGGTACCATCTTTGAACAGGGGGGTTTGTCTAGATGACCTCAAGTGACCCCTTCCAACCTTACTCACATTGTGACTGTGAGTCAGTGACTGGTTCAGAAGATTTTCAGGTTTTTCCAAATATTAAAATCCAAGTGGAGGTAATGCTTAAAGTAGTATATTAATTTGATTTGTGTGTGCAGTGTGGTTACAAAGTTGAACCTGCATTTGGAAAAAGAAAATAAAATTTAATTAGTTACAGAGAAACAGAGAGAATAAAATTTAATTAGTTACAGAGAAACAGTTCCTGTTTCTCACTTCTCAAAAGTGAGAAACAGGAAAACCCTCTATTTTTTCTATCAGAAAGTAAAAAAAAACCCACTAAATCAATAAGTCATTAAATGATGTAGAAAGACTATTTCAGTATTACCTGCCTAAAGGATTGATAATGTAAGGATGTCTCTAAGTGTGAATGTTTTGGGGAGTGTGATTTTTAACTTGTATTTCTTTAAATATAGCCAACAACTGTTGTTTTTAAACTTGATTATCCAGCAAGAATAACAAGATCACTTCCCCATAGGCATGTTTCAGCAAATGTTCAATTAACAACTTTACAGCCAACCACTGACTTTAAAACTATTTGATCTTTCCACAATTTATAAATTTTATCTGCTTAACTTATACCAGTGTGATAGCTACATTTTTAGAACACTGGTGGTGTTTATCCATTCCTAAACAAAGCAAAACCGTCATTTTATTACGAAGAAGGACATCTTCTCAGGAAATAGTTGCAAAGGAGACTTCTGTAAATAAATGCTGGCAAGGGTAACCAAAAGGCCAAACTACAGTGCAGCCCAGGGATCTCTCACCAGGTTCAATTTAGTTGGGACAGAAGTTTTTGTTAGCAAACAAAGTCAGAACACTTTGTACCAGAAATGAAAGGTCCTTTCAGCTCACTGGAGGATGTAAGAAAAAGATACCCCTATGAAACTTCATTTCTAAGGCATCTTTCCTTATGCAACGCCAGCTAAGAAAGGGTTTGGTTTGGGTTGGTCACTGCAAGGTAGTGAACTGAATCTTAGCTCACTGATCCACTTCCATACCAGCTGCATTCAAGAGGCGACAGCAGCTCTTACAATGTCTGCATTTGGAGTTATTAATCTTTAAAAAATCTTCTGTAACCTTGAAAGTTTTTACAAGTCAGTAGAGTCTCTCAAAAAAGAAATGTGTAGGAATGAAGTGAGGCACCCAGAAAAATTCCCTTATTTTATGATTAAATGCAACAGATGAAATTAAAAACATGTTCATGTGCCATGATTACCTCATTCTCTTCTGTTACATAGGCTGTTCCTTTGCTTAATCAGCAGTTTAACTGAAAGCACACTCTTCACTTGTATTTCATTTTGTGGTCTCACACTTTAGTAATGAACATGTCACGTTCACACGAGTATTTAAAAAACATTAAGTGATCATTTCATTTTGCATCCAAGAGCACTCAGCAGAACAGGCAAGAAACTTATGTTTTTCCTTCCTGTGGAATTTACTTGACTACAATTTTTTATTATATATGCAGATTGCCTCCAACCATGATAGTGCTTGATACAACAAGTACCTTGGACATGCCCACTCCTACTTCTCATGCTCCACAATCCATGAGAGAGTTTCTAGCATGGGTGGGGTATTTGAGCCCTGATGCCCAAGAACTGAGAGGAGGTTTTATTCAACCTCTCTCAAAGGCACAATAAACTGCATATATTTCTGGTGCCAAGAGTTTTGTACTCATCTTGTTGTGATGATTAACGTTCCTGAAATTAATAGTTGCATTTAATCTGCATACCTGAAAAAACGTGCTTCCAAAAATATATTTTAAAAAAAGATCCTTCACCTTTTCCCTCAGGACATATGTTGCCTTTGTGCTTCCCCCATGCATATGAGCCCATCAAAATGTACAAGGCTGACACTTTTTAGTTCTTTACATGCTGAGCATGCCTGCAGTGTCCATTAGTTAGGAAATGGGTGAGCTGAAGCTGCTGCTTGTCAGCCACAGTGTTCACAGGACTGCACAATTGCCTTTGCTTGCCCAAACTGGCAATCTTCCTCCAGTCATTGCATATGTACAATATATACATTAAACAAAACAGAAGGAGGCCCACCATTAATTACCCATCTACACAGTGTCTAACACAATGGAAGCCTGAGGCTCCAGTGAGTTTCCCAGACGCTGTCTAAATAATGCAGATAGATGATAATTTTCCTTGAAAGCAGTCAGCCTACTCTGAGGACAAGCCTTCCTCACCTTATTCACATAAAACTTCAACTGAAGGGGTACACTGAGAAGAGCAGGCAAGATTTTGCTCTGTAGTGTCTCTATTTCCCCAGATGTCCCTCCATATCCCCAGCGGTCTTGTGCATGCACAAATGAGATCAGCAAATGTCCTGCACGAGTAAGAATTGCACCAAAAATGTATCCCAAACACTAAGAGTAAGAGATTCATAGTCACAGTTTTACACTCTTTATTTTGCACAGTTAAATTAGCAGATAGAAAAAGAAAATAAAATTAATAGAGAAGGAAAGAAAGAGAAGGTTGTTTTTTTCTCTTTCAACAGTAATAATCCTGGAGCTATTTATAGGTGTATATATCATAGAAATCCAGCAAAATAGGACTGGAAGTAAACATGAGATCATCTAGACTATCACACTGCCCTGAGTCAGGACAACTGTACTTGTGTCATTCCTAAGCAATATTTGCACAGCTTAAAATGCTCCAGTGATAGGGACTCTATAAAAATCCCTTGACAGTCTACTCCAAAATTGCATTACCCTTGCTGTTAGGAAAACTATCTTGATGTCAGGTTAAATGATGGAGGAAGTTAGGCTACCTTCTGAAGTTGGTTTTTTTTTACGGCTAGAGGGAAAAAAGCTACTACCTAAAGCAGATGCAAAGGCCATGTGAAACAAAGGCAAAAAGCCAAATGAATTATAAGGCAGAGGGGAAAGCTGAGCGACTGGAATGATTTTGCTGGGGAACAGCCTTCAAGAGCATTCAGAAAAGAACAGAAAAAGTGGCTAGAGTAACCTGCCTAGGGAAAAAAACCTAAACAAATAGATTTTCAAACAGAATACCACCTAGTAAGAAACAGAATCGAAAAAGCAAACAGACAAATAAAAGAGCCCTCTTCTGTTCAAGTTCTATGGTGCTTGGGCAAATGAGGCTTTGCAAATTTTCTGTAAATATTGCATCAAAGAAATATTGAATTCTATCATCCATTCTCTTCTTCAAGAGAAAAAAAATCCTAAAGGACCGTAGATCTTGGCTATTCATACAGGTCAGAAAAGTACATTACAAAACATCTTTTTTTAAAAAAAAAGCAAAAAGGGCTATCTGTTCTCAGAGGCAAGAGGGGTATTGACTTCAACTCTTCCTTGAAAATATTTGTTTCTGTTGCTTCACGAACACTTTTGTTTTTTCCCCCAGGACAGGACCGGTTATATTCTATCAGGCTTTTTTCTTTAAATAACAATATTTTTATAAACCAGAGATCAATCCAGTAGGAATGAAAGACAGCGTTTCCCCTGGGGGAGAAAAAAAAAAAAAATCCGAACGAAACAGAAACTACCGAATCAACAACAGCCCCCACAACCGAAGGGATCGCGGAGCCCGTGCGCCGCTGCTCCG
>VYXF01007953.1:895430-919601 GCA_013397295.1 Polioptila caerulea
TGGGATTAGTCAGTCTGCCAGGGCTCTGGAGAACCAGCAGCAGTAAACAGAACCAGCAGCAGTAAACAGAACCTTTGTCTTTTAGATGCTAGTTATAAAATAGCATGCATTTCCCCCTAGATCTCTGTCAGCTTTGGAGGAAGCCAGGATTACTGGTTTAGGTTGTTTTTGCAGTTTCCACACTAATAGAGGTAGAATGAATCCCTCAGTTTCAGGGTTGTGTTTGTAGTTAACGCAAGCTTTTGAGAGTAGGGTGTTACAAGCCTGATGCAAACCCCAGAAAAATCAATGCAGATTGCTAACATCTTTACAGTGGGTCACCTAAAAGTATTTCTTGGTGTGTACATTTAGTAACATTTGAGGCTGGCTCAAAGACAGCAGTAGTTTCTAATCTCTGTGTAGCCAGTTAAACAGTAATGAGTAACTTTCCTGAAGAGTAGGTGAGTGCCTGCTTATTTCCATGGAGTTATGCTATTGCTTGGTAGCTCAGGTGACAAATTGGGTACTAAGCTGGGACTGTGTCAGAAAGATTTTCAATCTGATGACGAGAAATCCCTTTAGAAATTAATTTATAAGACCAAGGACAATACTCAGAGTTCTGTTACTATTTTTGCTTTTAAAAATACTTCAAAACATTCTCTCTTTTTTTTTTNATGATGACCCCAAATTGTGTATAGCTGTATCAAAAAAATAATTAAAAAAACTCAAGTTCTTGCTCATGGTGCAGGGCAAATATGCTCTGGAAAGAGGCTTGTTACAGGTGAACATTGGGGAGATGCTTTTCAAGATAAACATCTTTGATGCTAGGGTGGTTTTTTTGTTTGTTTTCAAATCCAGAATTGCCCATCTCAGTTAAATAAAAGTTACTTCAGAGTGTTTTTTATCTCAGTAAATCAATCACAAAAATAGTTAGGAAAAAACAACCCAAGCCACAAACCTAATCCCCCGCCTCTGATGGTGACCTCTACACTGCAGAAGAGTAATGTAATAGCTTTATTGCATAGATTAGGAATGATTCAGTGTTTTGTTTACATTATTTGTCAATCTCTTCAGCATCCTGGAGGAGAACACTTCCTTCCTGGCAGATGGCAGCCCCAGGGCCATGCACCTGCCATTACAAGCACTACACAGTAGTAATCTACCCCAGCATCGCTGTTGACAAGAGGCTAATGAATGGAGACTGTCTGCCTGACAGCCTAAACAAAATAGGAACATATTTGTCCTTCAGCAAGGGTCTGAGAGATCTTAGGTAGAGTAGTCAGGACAGTATGCTGAAAAATTATAGTGGGACTTAGTTTAGACCTCTTTGGTAGTGTTTGTAGTCTGAGCCACTTGTAAGATAATGATGCTTCAAAAAGCAGGCCGTGTCTCGAAGCCAGGGCTTTCTGTCTCTCTGGCTGACGTGTTTTGATAGCTCGGTGTGGTGGGAGGAGGGCTCGCTGGCTGCGCTGTCCTCTGCCGCACAGCCGCCCTCGCGGCAGGCGGGTGCACTCGCGCCGCTGCATGGGGCCGTGAGCGCTCTTAGGAAGTCAGAATTTCTGTCTCCAATTGTTTGAGTGGTGTGTTTGGTGTTTGCATAATGCATTCCTATTTCAATAATTTGATTTGTAATTGTATGTGTTTTTACTATGATGTTAGACCACAGTCTCTTGTTTTATTTTTTTTGTTCATTTCTCTTACGCATATATGTGCATTTGCTTTTCTTCTTTGAAACTAGTGTGGGCGATGTTTCTAGGGGACACTACCCAAGGCAAGGGTATCTTTGAACTAGGCCAGGATGTTCTTTGCTAAATTTAAAAACTACCCAAATATTACCCAGAGTTTGTAGGGTATTAAGCAGGATTACATGACGCACGGATTAGACATTGTTGAGCAGCTTGTTTTTGTTTGAAGGGGTCAGAAATGGAGGCACTGGGACTCTAGTGTGATGCCAAAATAGCGAACTTGCTGATAATCACAAACAGCAGAAGTTTCTTAGAAACAGTAGAGCACTTCGGAGAATTTTCCAAGCTTTCTCCAAGTGATGCTTTAGTTAAATTTATTTGATATTTGATGTGATGATGAATGTGAGCTATAAAGCTCACTGTTGTATTGAGTTTCAATTTCCAAATCTGTTTCACAGGTACTTTAAAATAGACTAAAAATACCACTGTAAGTGCAACTTGAGGCAGAGGACTTTGATTCTCTTCAGTCAAAGACAAATCAATAAATCATTCCAGTAACAGTGGGAAAATCATGTCAATGAAATAAGATCTAAGCTGGTTTAGATTTGTCTCTTGCATTGTGTGCTCTGAGGCAGTATATTATTTTAAAAAGTGTTTATGACAGTCATGATGTCGACCTCATTAAATTGCATTGTCAAGGTAAGGTAGGGAATTGGATTTATGAAGAGTTTTTTTCTATTTTGCGTTGTGTTGGTTTGTTTGTATTGGTTTTTTTGGGTTTTTTGTGTATATGTGTGATTTTTTTTGTTTGTGATTTGTTTGTTTAGTTTGGGTTTGCTTTGAATCTAGCCTTTTTCTCAGCAGAAGTCACAATATTGATTGAACAAGACGTAAAACTGTCTTTTGGGGCCAGGTTAGGCTTTACTCTTAGGTAGAAGACAGTTGTGTTGAATAGTTGCACAAGAGCAAGAAAACAATAATGGTTTTGGTTTAGTCTGCCTTCATTGAGGGAGATAATTTTGACTATAGAAACTTACTTGCAATAACTGGTAATGTTACATTTTAGCATTATTTAAAAGAATTAGAGTAGAATTGACAAATGCATGCAAACCTCACCAGTTTTCTAGTTAATGCAAAACTTTTACATCACCAAAGTGACTGCTTCAGATACTGTGGTCTCTCCCATGCTTGAATTTACCGAGAAGTTATGGAGTGAATTTCTTATGTAGTCTTTTTACTAGTTCCTCTGGTAGTGATTCCTTCAAAAACTTCAGTGAGTTGTTTTTCGTTTACTTCAAAAGGCGTACCAAAGTCAGGTGATGTGTCTAGCCAAAATTTTCGCTTATACCTAAAAAAGACTTCTTGTGATGGAATAATGAGATTTGGAACTGGAAGGTGGAGGTAAAGTTCTTCTGAAAGTCAGTTGCACTCATTTGTGTTGTAACATCATTGATTTTTACATCATAAACATTTGGTAAAGTTTATAGGAGGGTGGACTTGTATATTCTACAACAACTTTGATTCCTGAGCAATTAATTCTGCCAAAATTAATGCAATATAACTATGTCTCTTTAACATAACAAAAAAAAAAAGTTACACTTTCATTGTAACAGTCCTGTACAGAAATGATAAAGATTTGTATTGCTGATTACTGAGAAAGTTGCTTGTGAACTATGAAAAGTCACTTAGTTTGAAATTATTTACAGCTCATTAGTTTTAATCTAGCATAAAACTTCAAACACTTATGTTTAGATTTGAAGTCAATTTTGTATAACAAGACAAAGTTACATAATTTTCTGCATGTTGAAGTTACAGAATTAGTGCTCATGACTTAAACAATAGTTACAGAAAATTAACTGTATGGAGGAGCAATAGGAATAAATATATATATATGTGACCCTGATGCACAGAATACTTGAAAGAATTTGCCATAAACTTAAAACTATTAGTACTTACTGTTTTACAATCACAGTAGTCTAGCAGTACCAGAGTGACTCTTAACATGCTCTAATGAATGCTAGGATAATATTGCTGTCTTTTGGATAGCTACAGAAAGGTGACTTATATGTCAAATGAAAATTCAGTAAAAATGAGTTTTTAACTTTTAACTGTGAATGATATATTTTCATATAAATGATAGATTGTGTGGGCTCTAAATAAATAAATAAATTGATGATACTTGGATGTTGAATGTTAGCCAATAGGATGATTTCCAGATACAAATGCACTGATGTATTTCAGCACTGTAAGTGATTTCTAGTTTAGGTCCTCTCTTCCCCCACACTACTCCTTCCCTGCCATTAGTGTGAATATTCAAGGGACAGTAAACTGAAAGGTTTGTAAGGTATGGTAACATTACATAGGGTATCTGCTATTTAAAAAAAAACAAACGCAAAAACAAAACAAACCTCAAAAAAAAACCCCAGAACTTGATAGTAGTGAAATATTACTGATTTTTAGTAGAAGTCTGATTCAGCCCTCAGCAAGTTAGTTGATGGACGTTTATTTTTTCACAGGTACTCTTGACTGTGCGAGGAGGTCAAAGCAACAGCTTAGATCTTGCAGCTTGAGTGAGCACAGTGGAACTGGTGTGCCTGAATGCAGAGAGAGCAGGACTGTGCTGTGAATGAGCTGTGTAGGATGTTTGGATGCCAGGCTGCTTTTTGATGGAGGCATTGTGCGGGGTTGTTTAGAGAGTCTTCTGAGTTTGAAATTATTCCTTAAGTCTTGAGTGTGTGTCATCAGTCATGAACATGGCAAGCTCTAACTTGCCATACTGGCCATGTGGATGCTATGTTGTCATATTAAGAGAAAATGCTGCCATGTTTTCTGTTCCTCTCACTCCTCAGTAGATGTTTACAATTTTCTATGTTCTCGTATATTGGCTTTTGTCAGTTTTACAGGGTGACAAAATTTTAACCATACTGTCTTAAAAATACATATTGGGACATACAAAATACATATTACATATGATATTTTGTGTCAAGTAGATTTGGGCTGGTATTCCACTTACTTAGCTAAAGTATTCTACTCTGCTTTGCTAAAAAATAGTCTGATTTAGTGCAGCTTATGCTTTATCCTTAATAAGGCACAGGAGAAACAGGATGAAGGGTTTATAACAATAAAAAAGAAAAAAAGAAAAGGTGCTGGGACTTTAGAGCATGTTCATAGAAATAGTGAGTTATTTTGAGGAGTGATGCATAGGAGACTCTCCACCCCTACTGGAATGAAGTGAGTACATCCTGTCTTTAGTTGGGTGTCTTAACTCCTTTATCAGGCACTCATTTTTGGCCTGTCTTCTTGAGGGATTTCCCAGTTTGTTTTCTGTGGGTTACCTGAGCAGCTGATACTTCATTCTACTCTGAAAACAAAGTTCTGTGAAGTTCTGCTGAAGATGTCAAAACAGTGGACAAAGAAGTCTTTTATTCAATCTGTATGTTAAATCTTTTCGCAGTCTTTACTTTTTTTTGCCATGTAAACCCATTGTTTTATTGGGCTGTGAAGTGACTTTTTCTTATTCATTAGTATATCTGTGTTGTGTGTGTGTACTTGAGTAAGATCTTAATTTTGATTCTACAGTCAAACATTTTAGTATATATTAAAATATATTAACTCATTATTTGCATCAGATAAATTATTTTAATAAATTTTATATTATAATTATATAAATATGTATATAATAAATAATTATATAAATAAATTATATCATTATTTTCTTACTCCAGGTAAGAATTAGCCTTGTTTGTGCTTGATACATAAAAGCCTGTTGTCTCCTAGTTGGTAATTGTAAATTAATTCAGGACCAAGAGGAACTTGTGTAAATTCTGTGATTAAGTTTAGGAAAAATGTTGAAAATAAGTGGTACAGGATATAGTATACAGTGGCTATGACTGTAATGGTTGGAATGAACAGCCTTACCATCTGTCTTTTAAGTTTGAAATTCTGTTTCTTCATTGAATCATGTGCTACTGGGGTTTTTTTCCTAGTAGGTGTGTTTTTCTTGGTGTGTATGGTGACAATATTCTTTAACTTCCCTGTTTCTGGAATGTGGTAACTTTTAATTTGACAGAGATTTCCAATTTCCAGATTTTTGTAGCAGTGATGAGATATTAATAGACAAGCTCAGAACCATTTCTCCTCTTTGTCACGGATTGTCTTAGGTCCTTTTTTTGGCCATTTGTAACCACCTAATATCTTTCTGGAATAGTAATAATTAATTGCTTCAATTAATTTTTCAAGGTATTTTAGCTAAAAATAGCTACTGGAAATAAGGACCTCTAATACAGTCCACAGACTATTTTGTACTGTAATTTGAAAAGCTTTGATATAGAGAAACCAGTCATTTCCAGCCTGTTCATGCTGGATTTATTTCATATATCTTTTGTGAACGTGGTTATATGGTTTTGTCCAAGACTTATCCCTGCTCTATAGGAAAGTGTGTCTGTGGTCTCTTGTCTCAAACACAGATTGAATCTGAATTTATGGGTTTTTTATGATGATTGTTGGAGAGGCTGAGGCATCAAAGTGAAAGACACTGCAAATTGCTGTATCTTTTATTAGTGTCTCAGGTTGCTTGATTTTTTTTTTTTTTTTTCCTTGTAAACAAGCAGCTTGTGTTTGCTGTAGAAATGTTTTGGTAGGATTGTTTAGCCCAGACGGGATGGGATTATTTGCAAGCTGAGGGAGGATATTCCAGAGGAGGCAATTTATCTGTGTTTTTCTTAATAGGTTTTGTGAAATTCAGCTGTGCTGAGATCCTGTTTTGGTCTGATGGACATGACTCTAATAAAAAGGGAGAGGCTGTAGGTTAACCGTAGGACATGAGAATCTTAAGGGACCTTCACGTATTTGTCAGGAGTGAAGCTGCTTAATGCCTTCTGTGTTGCAGATTGCAACGCAAGTGTTGCCAGTATGGCCTAAGGGTCTGTGTTCCTGGTTTAGATTTCTAGATATATGGTGGGTTTTTTTCATCTGGCCAATGCTGTTGCACTTTATGCAGATAATAACTATGATAATAACTATGTAATCCTTACATTTGTACCTTAGGAGCCTACCAAAAGACTCTTCTTCAGAGAAGGAGCTGTCTTCTGTGAGTAGTCATTAAAAGGATACAGGTGCCTTTTAAGTATTGAAGAGGCTGGTCAAAGCCAGACTTGGAGATTGGCACAATACCACCTCCCTTGACCATAGAGGGAGCCTATATGCTTGGCATAAATGGAACCTCTATCTTCCAGAGGAGATAGCTTACGAGATCAACCTTGCTATGCAGAGCCTTATTTTAAGCAGAAGGACTTGAAATAAGACTGATATTTATATGTGGATCAGCTGGCATAGTATTCCTGCTTGACCTAGACCGTACCTTCGTTAGTTGATGATATATTGTACTTGTTCAGTAAATGTGAAATTAAAAGGGATTTTGTGTTCTCTCTAGCTGTGCAGCTTCTGCACTGTTGACTGAACAGTTTTCAATATGTTTCAGGGTCAATCACAATATGTGGCTTATGCAACAGTATCAGGGCTTTGGCACTTGAAAGCAAATTTGGTTGTTAAAGGTGCAGATGCCTTTGGGAGGTACTGGTGTTCTGCAAAGCATTTCTTCGTTGCAGTGCCTGTGATCTTTCTGTTCTTCTAGAACAGCATCATAGCTTTATAAAGTCTCAGCTGACTTTGTATCTGACAGGAAATCATAGTTCCTTAATATGATATCCTGGGGTGTTCTTTGCACCTGTTTGAGATGTCCTAAGCAGCTTTAAAGAGCTGGGATGCTGGCAGTGGAGAACATGCATGCAGGTCTTGATGTGCTGGAAAGCCTCCTTGAAATTTAGGGGAATTCTCTGCTAAGCATCGTGGGACTAGAGCCAAACTCTAAAGTATTCCATCTTAAGTGACAAAGATGGGTTTTAATCTGTTTTATAGAAACAGTCCTGGCAACATAATATGATTTCAGAAAGATGAGAGTGTCATTTATATAGTTGCATGGTCAGACATATTGCTATAAGTAAAATGTATTTTTTTTTAAATACTGTATTGGTAGTGGTGAGCTTTTTTTAGAAAATTAAGTGTAATTGGTTGCTTGTAAATATGTTTGCTGGCAACAAATATGGGGTGCCATAAAACAAAACAAAGACAAAGACACCTGTGTAAGAGCACTTGGGAGAGGAGGAAAAAACTGGTGAAACAGTAGAGTACACCTCACCTCTATTTCTGTAAATATTTACTGAGAGCTCTTATAATTACGGAATAAAGTGCATCTTGCACTGGAGCTAGTAATGTTGCAAGTAATTGGCACTAATTTTTTTGGATTTTTTAAAGGAAACAGCTTCCCTTTGAAGCTTTGAGAAAAGTGCTGTGAGAGCACAGTATTTTTCATGCTTTAACAGGTTGGGTCTGTTGGGGAATTTTGTTAGAGT
The DNA here is from genome assembly GCA_013397295.1 of Polioptila caerulea. Lineage (NCBI taxonomy): Eukaryota > Metazoa > Chordata > Aves > Passeriformes > Certhiidae > Polioptila > Polioptila caerulea. Next base: position 903,505 of record VYXF01007953.1, read on the forward strand.
GGCTGTTTTCTAGGAGGCTTAGTGGGCTTCTGTAGAGTGATAAATATTAAGTCTGAAAAAGGTGAAGGGGTTGAAATCAACAGGGATGGGCCACTGCTAAATTTGTGATTCTGGCTTTCAGAAAGTATACATTGTCTCATTTCTCTCACTGTGTCCTTCCACCTCACTGTTAGAGGAGCTTGGCTCATGGTCTTTAACAAGCTGGCTTGTCCTTATAGGTAAATCACTAGAAAGTAAAGAGAACTTTGAGTAGTATCTCCCTCCATTTGCAAAATCCATATCTTGGCTTTTGTGTGCAGCTGCTTTTGACCCACTCTCACAGAGAGGAAACTGGATTAGGGGAGAATATAACCTGCTTCAGTGCAGCACTTTTGTGCTGTGTTGCTCACTTCACTAAATGGTTTCAGGGAGTGGTGATGTGTTTTCATCATGGAACATGATGAAACTTCTTGCCTAGCTTTGTCTTTTCCCCACTTCTCTGTTACTGACAGATTCACAGATTGACAAAGGTGAGACCACAAAAGATTTCTAGAGAAGCATTGATAAAATTGGAAAATAATCCTTTAAAATCTTTATCCTGCTTTAGGTTGCTCAAGAGTTTTAAGTGAGGATGTGGCAAGAAGAGAAAGTTGTAGGGAAAAGGTTGCTTTCCTGTACATGCCAGGTTGTTCCTCTTATGCCTTCCCTGCTTTCTTTCTCTCTCATTTCTCTCACTGTGTCCTTCTTCTGCAAGAAGATGCCTTTCTCTGGATATACCTCCTAACCTGAAAGTCCAAAAGCTGCAGTAGCCAGCTAACATTTAGTGTGTGACCATCCAGTGTGTTTAGGTGGCAGGTGAGATGCCCAAGGGAATGTATGTCATGCCAGGGGTGTTTGTCTCCTTAGTAAGGGATCTGAAGATCAGTTTACAAAACAGGAGGGTGGTTGACTGTGAAAGCTGAGGACAGCCTTGTGTTTCAAAACATGCTGCTCTCTGGAAGATAAATGTCTTCCTCTAGGATGCTCTTGTGAATCTGAAGCCTCTTTTGATCCTAGGTGCCTAAGCCCATTTGGCAGTGATGGAGGCAGGGATTAGGCTTTGAAAGAGTGCCTGGATGTAATGTTTCCGTTCCCCTCTCCACAATATTTATGAGGCAAGAGCACTTACCTGGGACTGATGAGTGTCCAGTACCTTTCTGGTTGAAAAAAGATCTCAATAATTTTTTCCCCCTCACCATCTTATGGCATGTCTTAATCATATATTTGGTAGAGTGCTCTTATTCTTTCTTACTGTAGCTGTTTTCATGGAATAATATGATATCCTCTGTAATGGAAAGGGAGACTGAACATGACTTCCCACAACTTACAAGAGTCCTTATCCCAGTTCCTAAGAATATTTAAATTTTTAATGTGAATATTTCTTCAATTTAACCAGTGGAAAAGATTGCTTTTTATCCCAAGTGGGAGAGGGAACAGGCATACTTTTAAGCTCTTTGAGAACATTCTAATGTTGTGTTTTCAGGCATGTGTTTTCAGCCTAGTGGCTCAGAAGCAGTTCTTGAACTTTGGTATTTGTCCATTGTTACCTAGAATGGCAGTCAAGCTCTCACTTGTGGATTGGAACCAGAAGTCTGATTGTACTCTTTTTTCCTTCCACCTCACTGTTACCTGCTGGAAATAGGACAACTAATTTGATGTCATTTCAGTTGGCAATTGTGTGAGAATATCAAGCTCTGCTTCACAAGAGCTCTTCTTCCTTGTCAAAACTTGTTGACATTGTTAATGACTGCTGATATAAATTAGAAGAGGCACAAATATGCCTTTGAAATGCCAGCTGAGCAAACTTCCCAGCAATTGTAAAGGTGTGGAAAAGGATATCATCTCTGTTCCTAAAATGAATACCAAGTTATATACCTCACAGAGTTTGAGATTTTTCAGAACTCTCACTCATCAGAGCCCAGTATAAAATAGGGTGGGAAAATTGTTGCTTAAAAGTCACTGTTTCTTTCCCTTGACTCTAAGGAGCTGGAGTGGCTGGCTCCTCATAGAGTAAGTAGGTCAGAAATGCAGAAGTATACACAGAGTTTGGTAGAATTTAGCTGATTATTGCCTAGTATGTGCTTTTGGGACAGGCATGCTGATTCAGTTGCTGTTGTGGATCCAGAGGTGGGATTGGTCAGTAGTTCAGTGTGTTAGTCACTGATCCCTTCTGCCTTTGCTCTTCATCATGTGGAAGATGAGCATGTTGTTTTGCAAAAATTCTCTCTTCAGAAAATTCCAGCCTCACTTTGTGTGAAAAGTGGTATTGCTGGCCTTCCCACGTTGCAGGGGAAGGCTGCACCTGGGAAAAGCTGTGCTCTCTCCTTGGTGTAGTGAACGGAGCTGTAAATTCAGGCCAGCTGCCTCACTGAGGCCATGTTTGTGGTGTTGGGTCTTGAATCTGCACTAACATGGGAATAGTGTGATGGCTGTAACGTTGGATGCAATTTCACATGTATCATAAATGTCATCAACCAGGAGCATGACTTCTTGTTCCATGATGGTTAAGGGCTGTGTGTGTACTGTGGAGTGGCTCTTTGGCTGCCACAGACAAATCTCTCCAGTGGCACATTTTCTATGTATCTTCTACATCTGCTGCTGCGTATGTGTTTCTGTCCTTCTTACAAACTCCCAGTGGAAGGGCAGAAGGACTAAACTTGTTAATTTTCTAGCATTTTGTTTTATTTTCTAGCTGTGAAAGCTGCTTGATTCTGTTTCATTTCATGTAATGTGTTTGAATGGTTGTATACCCAACTTGCAAGGGAGAGGATAATTGAACATATTTCATATAGTGCTATGTTGAGGGGTTTCTGTCTAATTTATTTTATCCCTAAGCGTGGGATTAAATCCCATCTATACAAACTTGTTTAATAGTACACATTGGCTGTAGCTCTGAAATTAAGAGATATAATCACAGCTGTATTAAATGAATCCTGGGAAAAATGAGCATGTCAGGTTTCTTATTTTAAATTAGAAGTGCCTATATTTATTATAATTGATATGGAAAATGTATTTCTGGACCAGCACTATAAATTCATTATAATTACATTTGTAAGTTAAATCCTTCTATTTTCCACATAATTACATTTTAATGTTTAGTTATTAGTAATATAAAATCTACAAGAACCTTGAAAAAATTATATGAAACACAATTTATATCAAATTCTTAAGTTAACTAAGCATAGCACTCATTCTCATCTGTACTTCTGCTATAGACTCAACTGCTTGAACTCCAGTGCAAGATCATAGGTAACATAAGTATTTATCATGTAAATATATGTCATCAAATACAAATAATTTTGGGTTTTAGTACCTTTAGTTAAAAGTTGATGCTCATTAGAGATTCTGGGGGATTTTTCCATGACAGCAGATGAACATTTTAACCTCTTGACAATATGCTCAGGCATACAAACTCAAAGGGTGTTTGCAGGTACTGACATGCAGCATCTTTTTCCAGATAATCTAGCAGTTTGTTTCACCCTTTTAAAGTTAATCTTTCCCCATGGTTGTATCAATGCAGTTCAAAGTGATACTGATCTAACCACTTGACACAAGAGTTAAAAGTACTGTGAAGCTCATTTTAATGTAGACTACTGTGGATACAAAATCCCTGCTTTACTACTCTAAAGAAATCTAGTGACTTTTTTTATTATTTGTCATGAAGAATCTATGTTGACCAGATGCTCTCTTTAAAATTCATAAAACAAGAGACATGTCTGAGCAACATCGTGTACTGTTTCTTAGTGGAATAACATAACAAAAAAGAGCCTATTTACTTGATGCATCATGTTTCCAATTATGATCAACCATGACTTGTTTAAAAAATAAAAAAAACATGTTTTTTTCATATCATGGTTTAACTTTTTTTTTTCTCATTAAATGTGGAAACAGTTTAGATGGATATTATTCGTGAGCTTTGTAAACTTTTAGAGCTTACTACTTCATGTTTTCCTGCAAAGTGTTGGTAAAGTGAATGTTTAAGCTCTGATTGAAACCTGTTCTGACAGTGTCTGTGCTCAGGTTTATTTGGTAAGAGTAGTCCTGCTAAGTGGAGCACAGGTTCCCCGGAATTACTTGTGGAGAGCCATAGCTCAGCACATGAGTTGTTCTGCTGCCTTCAGCAGGATTACCCATGATGTTAAGTACAGTATTCATTGCGTTGCTTAATGAGAGTGGGAGCCAGGTCAGGATTTGGTTTCCACTGTGCACTTCCCAGTAGTGTCCTGGGTAGGAGTCAGGCTGAATGTGCATTTGGTTGCTTGGCCAAGTTTGTGACCTTATGATGTGTGTGCATCCTGTGATGCCTCCAATGAGGAGGCCCTTGGAGGCTGTGGTTCAGACCACCTCTGGTTGCTGTCAGTGCCCAGTCAGCAGGAGTTTATTCCCATCAGACCTGTGCTGTTCCTTCTCACCCTCAGCCCCCCTCTCTGCTCCACTTCCTTGCAGACACAGACTGCTGGGGGTGTGGGGACAGTGCTGCCAAGGCTCAGGGCTCCAACCTCTGTGGGTGCCTTTGACCCATCTCCTGCTGGGAGCCCAGCCAGCACAATGCCTGGTGCAGGAGAAAGCTCAAGGGCTGGGAGGGCAGTGTAACCTGCTCATGGAGAGTACACTGGCCCTTTCTGGGTGGCAGCAGCTTTGTCCAGGGTCATACATCTCCTCTCAGGTGTCTGGTGTACCAAAGGCTTTTGGTACTCACCTTCCTGTGAGTGAGATTTGGTTCCTTGGGTTGTACTGTCCAATGGCCTGGCCTCTTGCCTGCAGATGTACATGTTGTTACCCTCCAGTTTGGTTGTATCAATAGGATTGCTCTTCCAGGAAAAGTTAGTTAGCAGAATCACAGCCTTAATCGATTTGGCAGACAACATGAGGAGGAGAAACAAAGGGATAAAGCCACTGAGTGATTTGCCTGGAGTCAGGGCAGAAGCCTGCAGCAGAGCTGGGGGTTCTGTGTCCAATGCCTGATGTGCTCTGGCAGTCGCACTGCCAGGGGAATAAATTTACTGATTATGAATAACCAGCAACGTGTTTTGCCACAAGCTACATGAATGACTGTTTCTGCCTGTGTGCTTGTTAGCAGATGAGAAATATTTTTAGAAATGAAAAAAAAAATTGTATTTGCTGCTTACTGACTTTGAAAATTAATAAGCAAAATAGATCTTCTTTAATTGACTAACCATTGTATTCTCTTCACAGTATATTTAGCAAGTCTGTATGTATTTGGTAGTTTCATAGCAGTTTGTGTTTATTCTCTGATTTATTCCCTGAGAAGCACTGGTGGAATCAGATGACTTAAGTAGTTTTGGAAACTCGGCAATGATCGTGGAGCTTTTCTTAATAAAGCCCAAAACCAAGAGGAAACCTCAGTATTGATACAGTGCTGGACTTTGTATTTTGATTAGTGCATGCCCATGGGGAATGAAGCTACCAAAGAATATGTTCGTGTCCTACAGGAATTTTGACTTCCTGGGTAAAGGCAGTGCATACTGCTGTGACATGCTCTGTGAGTGGGATGTTGACCTGAGGCTTGAAATAAATAAAAGATATTAATCACTGAGGTAAAAAATAAACATGATATTGATTTTTTGTTTGGTTAGTTTTTGTTTTTACTTTGGCATGGAACTTGCAAATCTTTTTTTTCCAAGTAGGCTTCCTCTGAAGCTGACATTGCTATTACATGGGTCAAGTGGTAACAGTAGTTATTTTTCCTTTATTGATCCAAAGCTTATTCAAAACATGATTCAAAGCTTATTGAAGTCAGAGGAAATAGTTTTATTATTGAAGACTATGTTGGGGGTGTTTTTTTTGAGCTATAGGTCATCATTCTAGACTCCTTGGGTGATGTGTTTATTGTATCACAAGGTCTTAGGCTTGTGCCCACCGTCCTATCACCCACCTACAAAACCATGCAAACTAAGTTATGGAAGTGCTTTGAAGCATCAGCTACTTCACCTCCTCCAGTTTAATTCTGACTGGACAGTACCTGCTATACTGTAAGAACAACATCAGATATACTCAGTTGCTAATAACCTTCCCTCATGTCTACCCTAAACTGGCATACTTCTGGAACCATACTTGTTTGTATCCTTTGCATTTTTCACCAATTTCTCTATCTGGAGATGAGGATTTTTAATTTTTTTTTTTTTTAGATATTTTATTTGGCTTTCATTCTCACTTTGGAGAATGTTAATTTAGTTGTTGTGTTGGTTTCCATTTGAAGGAGGAAAGCAATAACACAGAGTTATTGAGCATGTACCTTTTGAAAACTCACTTTTTTGCCTACATGATGCATCTATGCTACTTCTCTGAACAAAAATGGGAACAAGGTGGTTTGTTAAGGGTTTCTTCCTTAAATGAGGAATTGCTGCTCCCATCTGAGATCTGTCCATCCTGCCCCATGTTCACCCATGCAGCCCTTCTGGATGGTAGTGTCAGATTTGGAGCTCTCCCCCAGATGCATCATAAGCCAGCTCAAGTTCTTAATTTGAAGCACCCGGCCAGAACAAACAGTGAAAAACTCGTTTACTGAAGATTGAATGGATAATTTGACTTGGTTTCTAATCAGAATAGTGGCAGCAAATAAATGGCAGTGGGTAGCAGCAATGAGGCACTTCCCTTTTGGTCTTGGCAAGCTATTAATTAATTTCAAGATGTGGCATGAAGTCAAATCCCAAGTAATATCCTAAGTATTTGATCATATAGTGGCTCCAGTTGACTCCAGCAGGACTAATGCCTTTAAGTAAACCTTAGCTGTCAGAGATTCAAAGCAATTTAGCAAGTTTTCCATATATGCCGAGATACATCAGCCTTTGTTTTTGTGTAAACTTGAGGGAAAAGGCTTTGCATTGGTTTATCAGAGGCTTATATGGATTGAAGTTTACACAGATAAGAGCTGGTCTTACTTTGATATCCATATTTTGTATCTAATTTATTTTGGTTTTATGGTCCTAAAGGAATTAAAATATATAGGAATACTAACTTCTTGTATCAATACAGTCAAAACTATAGACTTTTCTAAGTAACAATGTTTGTTCCTAATATGTTCCAAATAACTTCAGTTTTTAGAAAAACTCATGTAATACACCATCTAACTAAAATTTTCATTTAACTTGTAAACTTGGGGACAACATGCAACAAAGAATATTGCTGTTACTATTAAATTTTGATTTTTAAAGGCCATGTTATCAAATCCTTTTAATGTTGTGAGTTTATACATAATAATGTCCCTTTGTGGGGTAAGCACATACTATCCATTTCTTTGCAGTGAAGAAACACTAAAGGAGTCAACTGCATTCTTTAAAATACAATGGGTCTCATTGTAATCAGTTTCTATTCTACTGCATAATTCACCTTGACTGTTTAAAGCAGCTTTGTAGTCAGTAATAGGGAGAAGACTCTTTCCTTTTGCATACCTACTTATTTTTTTTTACTTCTGGAATAATAGTTGTTTAGTAAATTAAATAACTAAATTAAAAGAAGGTTCTTTCTTTTTTTTGCTTATGTTTTTATTAGACTTCTTCTCTAAAGACAAGGTTACTTTTTTTTCTCAAACTTGTTTTTAATGTCTGGAAATGCAAAGCTTTGGGTAATATCCAGCTGACAAAAAAAAAAAAAGAGTTGAGCTTGTACCTATTTTCTCCAAACCCTTTTCACTGGTGAAAAAAAAATTCTATGGTCACAACTGAGTGGAGGGGGGGGTTTGTCAGGTTTTCCAACCCATTCTGTGTCCTGCAGTTTGCTGACCTGAAGAGCCTTTTCTGAAAAAGGAGAGTGGTGTTGGATTGGGGAATACTTCCTCTATTGCCTTTGCAATACCTTATGGTGTATACAAATATGAAAACAATAATTGAATTGCTGTGCTTTTTTTTCAACATGAAAACCTATTCCAAATAATCTCCCTATGGTATTTTTAGTGTTGTCTGCATCATATATATGAAAAAAAATTTGCAGCTTTGATTGACTTTATTTCATTTTTCTTTTCAGAGTGAAGGAATTAGTTTTCTCATCATGACCTCAAACAACAGAGTACAACATTCAGAGAAGCTGCTTGGCATATACCTTTTTGTTTATTTCCTTTTTGGTTTTTGTTTTTTGTAACTGAAGCTGCTTAATGTTTACTTTTTATTGTTGTTACTGTTGGTCCTGACAGTTGCTTAACTGTTGTGGGCTAAATTGTACAACAAATCTGGGAGGAAGGGAAGGCAACCTGCCTAACTCATTACCTGTCCGTGGCATCTATGTTACCATTTTGCTGCTGTTTCGACAGAAGTTGGAGATGCTCTTCAAATCATGGGAACTTTTCTGCCGGCCTCTTTAACTAATGGCCAATGCCTTCATTTTCTTTTTCTTCAAAGACAAACTGTATTTATTCTCTGGCCTATTAGGGGATTCTGTAACACCTGCTGAAGCAGCAAGATCTGGTATTTACTGGCATAATTTCAAGCCTACGACAGTACTACCTCAGTTCAAAGTAAAGCCGGATTTGCAGTGTTGGTGTACGACAGGAACTGCTTTATCTCTGTGCTGAGTTTCTCAAGAGCGGTCGCCAGCCTTACTGAACTTGCAACTTGTACAGCTGCTGCTGCTGCTGGGTTGTGAATCACTAGCCGCAGGGTTTACTTCTCAGACAAAGCCTAAGTAGGGCACTGAAAAGTCTAAAATGGGATGAAACTCCGTGAATCAGACTTGGACAGAAGATTCAGAGTTAAAAAGTATAAAACAAGTAACTGAAGCAACATAAGTTAAAAACATCAACCTGTATTAGGGGTATCTCTGTACCTTTGACACGCTTGTTTAATCCTCTCTATCTAGGTGTTTATGTAGGTACTTCAGATTGCAAAAGCCTTTTCTTCTCTTTACAAGCTCACTTTTGTCAGCTAACTGTTCTTAGCTGCATTTCTTGTAACCAAAAATCCACATAAGCATGCTAGGAATGCAGGGATGATAATGGGTATCGGCAGATTCAAGAGCTAATGTTAACACAGTATTATCTTGCCATCTATAAAGTCCTGATATTTGCCTTTTACCAAGAAAGCACCATTGTAGCTGCAGGCACTATTACATGGAAGAAGAACCACAGTAGTCACTTATCCTGAGTTCTTTTCAAGGCTAACTGTGCATCACATTTCCAGTGGCCTGAAAATCTGAGTGGTGTGGCAGCTACTGTCACAAAAGTCACATAACAACTGTTGCACCAGACTAGCAGAATGTCATGCCACCTTGCTTCTCCTTTGATTGAAGTGTTTGTATACATTTTAAGGGTACCCCGCCAGTGCCTGCTCTGATAGACATGTAAGTATTACTAACTTATGAGTTATGTGAGGCATTTTATTTTCTTTTTTTTTTTTTTTTTTTTTTTCCTTTTATCATTGTGCTTCGTGGAACCCATAGTTCACTATTGACAATGCATTATCTTCTTTTGGGATTTTTTTTTTTTATGAGGAAGACAAGAGTCAATGTCTTACAAATACAATGGACAGCAATGCAGTCTTCCTGCTTACATGCTGAATTTTTAGAACTGAGGATTGTATTACAAGACAAAGATGAATGTAAACTAATTCCTTCCCTATTCCATGGCACACTTTATTTTTCCGAGTAATTTTTGGGGTCTTAAATCACAGCAATGCATACGTTAATACAATATTAGATCTAAAATCAATTTAAATATCTGATCTGATTGAGTTTTTTTCTTAATACTGATACTATAAATGGTTCTAAGACAGTCTAAAATGCTGCTTGTTCTAGTCTGGAACTAAAAAAAACCTGCATACCTTTGACATTTTCTTTCTGACCCCTCCCCACCCCCTGCCAGCACTGAGTGTGGTACCTGCTGAATTCAGTGTTTTGAATGCCTCTATTTTCAAATATCCCTCTATATCAATTAAGAAATCATGCCACTAAAACAAATGACTAAGCTGCATACAGCAACTTTAAAAAAAAAAACAACAACTTGACAAAATAATAAAATATTCTCTATCCTGTATATTTCACAAAGGCATATGCAATACTTACATTCTTAATTTAGTTTACAGAATGGAACCAAAATGTATAAATGTTATGTTTGCTAAAACTTCACAATGTATATTGGGTCTTTGTACATTTTGCCTGACTTACCTTAAATTTAAAATATTTTTTGCTATATAACCTTAACAGTTATTAAGCAGTGTTTTCTTTTTGGGTACGTATTGTTTCTGGATATCAAGATGTTAAATATATTTCTTGCTATTGTGATATGACAAGAGACTTAACTTATCTTGCTGTGTCTTCCAATGTACACGCTGTATATAAGGATAAATGTGATGCTGCTGGAGACCAGAATAAATGGAACTAGAGTAGTGTATTGTATTTAGTCTGTATTGATCATGGATGCTCTCCTTAATAGCCATATGCAATAAAATACGTTATTTATGAAAGGAGTGAAGTATTTGTGTGCCTATTTTCTCTAGGGAAGCGGATTTTTCTGGTTGTTTATGTAAAATCGGTTTATTCTCTCTTTTGAATGGAAACACACTTCCTGAATAAATCTTACTGCACTGCACATACTTGCTTTCCTTTTAACTCCTGAGGCATCATGAAATCATTTTAAGTCTTGTTTAAGGATAAAACAATTGGTTTTATAAAAATGAAGTTTGTATATTTGAGGAAATAACTAGGAGCAGAAATCATCTTGATTTTTAATTCCCGTTTTAAATGTGTGTGTAAGACTGTGTGAGTCCTTCTGGCTGCCTGTTTAGTGAGAACAGTCTTGTCCTGTAGAAGCTGTACAGTACAAGGAGAATGGGAACCTAATGCTATTTGTAGTATCTCCTGCTGCTGGTTTGCATGCAGAGAGCCTGGGCTGCAGTCTGAGACACCATGGGGCCACTGTAGCCTGGTTTGGTCAGTAGGAATGTCTCTTACACCTGACAGTAGACTCTTTTTCAATGTTCCTTGCACCTAGGAAGGTGATGTGGGTCAGGCTCCTGACTGGGAAAGTGGCTGTGAGGAGCAGGGGACAACAACAGTAGCTTCATGAAAAGCTTGATGTCTGTTTTGCAGCAGTCTTGGTGGGAACTCCTTTGCTTAAGCTCCAGAGTGTCTGAGTGACATATCTTTGATCAGATGCAAGGCCTGCTAGTGCAAGGAGACATGATCTCACTGTCTTTTGTGTTTAAACTCATTTGAGGTGAAGTCCTGCCTTGGGATATGTATGTTATGTTTTTCTGGAATGTCTTGCCACTAAGTGGCTGGTACTTTCATGGTTGCCTAATACTTTGAAGATGGTTCAAGGACCATACTTGTACACCTTGGCCTTTAAAGGACAAAACCTGTCTCACTGTGGTGGGATCCTTCCTCTGAAAGTGGCTTGAATGGAAAAGAGCAGTTCTGTTTCTTGCAGCAGTAGGATCATCCTGTGGCTGCTGGAGTGTCCATATAAGCCACAAAGTGCAGAAATAAATGTAAACGCTCCCCAAGAGAGAACATTCAGTTCCTTCTCTCATCTGTCCTGACCTTCTTGTCTGTAGGCTTTTCTAGGGGAGAGAAAATGGGACACTGAGTTTTGTAGTGCCTACGTCCTTGACAAGGAAAAGCAATTGTTTCAGTCTTTGAAATTGCTCTGGAGAAATACAGCTATCCAAAAGAACTTCCTCATTTTTCTGCTGTCAACAGGGTATAAGAGTGGTACATTATAATACCAAACAAGAATGTCTTTGATAAGACATCTGGAAATCCAGTGTCAGACTTTCTGGAAGGTACAATTTCTGATAAGCAGAAAACAAAAGAAACCTTTGGATACTTGCTTCCCTCAGCAGTTTAATGGGTATGCTTTGAAACGGAGCAACATTTGCACTGACTTGGAAGTGATGCTCTTCAGTGACTGTATTTCTCAAGGATAAGGAGTCCATGGCTTCCAGCCTCCTTGAGAACCTGCTTTTAGTCTCTGTGGTACGTGGTTCAGAGGAGGGTTGATACAATGTCCAGGTGTCATCCCAGCTTGCTTTCCATTCTCAAACACCATGGAAATAGGAAAGGGTCCTTGCTGTGCTCATTCAAAAGTAATTTGTGAGTGTTCTGGGGTTTTCTTGGGAGAGCCATTGCTGAATGGTGTAAAGGGGACAAATTTGGCTGGAGGTGCAAGCCTTAATGCTCTGTGGGAGGCAAATCACTGACCAAATCTTTTAGTATATTACTACAGCTGCAGTCTTTTCTAGATGGCTTTTTGCACCTTGAGAAACTTCAGCTTCAGCCAACTCTTGCAGTGATCAAAAAAGTAATAGGGACAGAAAATATCATCATTCAATTTTGAAAAGAGATTCCAGTTGGGCTTTTTTTTCCAACTTTTTTTCTTTTTTAATTTATCTTCGTGACATGTCCTATCTTTATATCAGACTAAACATATGTTTTATAATATTCAGTCTAGGGGTGGGGAAACCACAGCCTGTGGGATGGATATGGCACAAAACATTGCATCACATGAGCTACAGCCTCATTTTTTTGCATTTTATTAGGCAACATAGTGTCATGAGTTGAATGCACGACTGCCAAAAGTTTTTGAAAAGTCCATTTGATCTTTAGCTTTACAGGGCCTCCTACTATTTTCTCTTTTCACGTTCTCTTTTCCCCTTCGCTAAAAGTGAGTAATAAATGCAATTGTAAGAATGCACCAGTAAGTGCTGAATGTAGAAGGTGTACCTAGAAGGTGAGGAGCACTACTGCTAAAATGCAGGCTCTTATGTAAGAAGAAGATGTGAACATCAGCCTATGTTTACACATCTTAAACGGAGGAGGCAGAAGGTGGAATTAGACACACCTTGAAACATCCACCACTATAAATATGAGGAGGGACTAGATAAAGGAACAGGATTCCCTGAGTTGGAAACATGCTTTCTGTAGATGGACCAGTTCAATTTAACTCCCACATTTGACAGCAGTTATTAGTATATTATTCTGCCTCAACCTTTAAAATTTCTGCTACTGCTCGTTAAAGTAGTTTTCCTTCTCATTAAATAATGATCCTGTCTGAAGATGTGGGTGTACTGAACAATTCATTCATTGGTGTGAGTAAGCTATATTGCAGAGCTGAACATCCAGGCCTGCCATTATACCTCAGACAAACTTCTCAACATAGAAATTTTGAAAAAAGGGTCCAGACTTAGATCTTGTAATATGACGTCGATTTCTCCCCACAAAAAGTGAACTGCAGTGTGTAACTCAAAATACAAGATCAATTGATGAAACTTATAAGGGATGAATTAACTACATCTCCACATATTATTGTGTAAAAGTCTGACCTTAAAAGTGTAGAGTTAATATACGGCCTTATGCTCCTAATTACTTTAAAAAGATTCACCAAGGCATAATAGCTTTTTGAACAAGTACACTAAATGACTGTGGAAAGGTACCCCCTATAAGGTCTCCAAGGCATAGTCTAATTATCTGATGCTACAATATATTATAACTGTATTTGACAGAGCAGTTACTCTTGGGGGAAAAAATAATTTCTGTATCATTGGCCCTTTACTGGAAATTTAGTTGATTTAGATGCAGATGTTGAAGAGAGAGGTCCATCTTGCAAAAGGACAAGAAAGTGCAGGAACAGGGTGTGTATTATGCCTTTACTTGAGCTGTGTGATAAGCATAGGTGAAGGTGTCATGGTTCACGTACATGACTATACACTTAAACAAGCTACCTAGATAAAGGAGAAATAAGGGATACAAGGCAACAACGTTGCCATATCTGTTATTTTACTTAATCAAATCCAGAGGTAACTATGAGGTATTTACCCCTTCCCTATGGAGCAGTGATTGCCTTAAATTATCTCCCACTTGGAATCGGGTATTGTGACGACAAAGACACTGGGGAATAAGTTCACACTGGTCAGCTACAACATGACCACCAGTTGCCCTTTTACTGCTGCCAATTTGTAGTTTAAATATCACAAGCTGTTGCACAAAGATAAACTCTGGAGCCCTGGTCCCAGTGGCCACAGATTAGGAATATGCCACCATTGCATTCATGGTGATTTACTGCAGCTGCAGCTCTGATTCAGAGTCATTTGGGAGGTTGTTTATGTATTTCTGATTTTTCTTTTTAAACCTTATGTCCTCTAAATGCTGTTCTGCATTGTGGTATAAAATTGCCTTTGAGCAGTACTTCAGGAAATGTAATTATAGTCAGTTATTTATCCTGTCTATCAAGCTGTTCCATATAAATATCTTCGTTCTTAAGTGGGATACATAAAGAATATTTTCTTTCTAGAAGGCCACACCTCACAATGACTGCCCGTTTTCTCAAGGCTAAGCAGCTTTTAAATTACTTTTTTTTTTTATTCTGGTTCAGTGTGTCAATAGAAGCAGAGTGGAATTTTCACAACTACTCTATGCCTTTAGCCAATGAATCAGTATTTATTTGAGCTGCAGATAAATAAATGTTTCTCGAAAGGTTTCATAAGAGTAAAGGTTAAATTTTAATCTTATTTATTTAAGAACAAGTATTAAAGTGTCTCTGCTTTGAGTAGAGTCTTTTCTTAGTAACAGACTTGACAGGAGAGGAATAATGTTTTCCTTCTTTGCCTATGATGCATCGTGTTTAATATCCCAGTACTGGACTCTATATTATTTTAATCAAATAATGGTTTTACTATTTCACAGGTAAGACTTTCACTGTATAAACAGTCCAATTTTTTATTGACTATGCCTGTATTTCTCAGATGGTAACAGACCCCAGGATTTTTCTGTTCTATGGGAAAAAAAAAAAAAAAAAAAAAAAAAGGAAGTTTCCAATTTGGCAGCTGTAGTCCATTGCCTTCAAAACCAGAGTAGAGGCACCACCAAAAAAAATCAAGACAGAATAATTTTCATTTTGAAAACTTGCTCTTTTGCTTTTGGACACTTAAGTGATGTACCTGGAGTACACCATTGCCAGGTTATTTCCATCATCTTTGCCCTTCATTTACAGGCATGCAGATTAGGAGAAACATCTAGGGGCCATGGACAAGAGAACCTCATTTGTACTTGGACTTATCTTTATGCTTTCCAGCCATTGAACTCCCTGTCTTGTGACAAATTATATGTTCCGGAAATTCTATTGTTCTACACTGTGATTGTTCTCCATTTGATGTATAAAGCAGTGATATACCATCTCAGTTTGAGGTGCATCATCACTCTGTGTGTGAAGTTCTCCTGCACCGTTCAGAAAAATGCTCTGGTTCTCTTCGTATGCAGCAGCAGCACAAGGATATCAATGGATACTCTTGACAAAGGCCTAATTGTACTTGTTACTGCACAAGAAATCTCATGCTTTGTATGTGTTCAAATATAGTTTGTCAGATGTCAATGTATTTGGACGATGTTCACTGTTTGTTTGTCTTGTTTTGCTAATGAGTGGGTGCCTATTTTACTTGTCCTCAAGCACAGAAGATCTACAAGGTGATATCTCTGAATGTTCCCTGAATGATAATTCAGATGACCCTGCAACTTTTGTCAGCCACCAGGTTTCATCTTGCTGCCTCAGAGCCTGAAGCACCGGCTGTGCCCCTCTCTTGGTGTGTCTGTGTCAATCATCACATGGATCCGTGGGACTGAGATGTAGTGAAGCTAAGAGCTCTGAAAAGCTCTTTTTGAACCCCTGTCTCACTATATTAATCTGCAAGGAGGCTTTGGAAGATGTCTGACTTGAGCGAAAGTGGGACCTCTCGTTTCTCCTTTAGCATTTCAGGTTTTTCAGGAGCCTTACAAGGGAAGAAATAACCCCTCCAGCAAAGTACGGAGCTGTGTGCATCATTGAACAGGCACCCCTTAGGGCGGTGGGTATGGAAGCAGAGCAATACTGTTGCAACTTCCCCGGCCCCTGGGAGCGGGGAATTAATGGGATGGAAGCCTGCTCTGCCAGCTCCGCTCGAGCTGCTCCCGCTCCAACCAGCCACACCACCTGGGAATGCCACAAAACATCACGCTCAGCCTCGGCCGGCTCCGCTGTGGTGCCGTCCCCAGTGAGGGGGCAGGAGTGGGACCCTCGAGGTGTTTTGGCTCCTTCCCGAGCGGCGGCCCCGGCCGGTGGCCCCGGGCGGTCCCCCCGGGCGGCTGCGCTCGCCGCCCCT